>PVIU01028808.1:0-18441 GCA_004026605.1 Ondatra zibethicus
TATATATATATATATATAAACCTGTTGACTCCATACAATGTTACATGTATTTGTTTTGTTTACCAGTTGTTGTCTTTTTCCTTGGGGAGCTGTCTTCCCATTTTCAGTTTTACTCTGTAGTTTGTATAGGTTTTCTGTCTATAGTTCTTTGTGTAGGGTTGAGGCCTCATGGGCGTTTACCTGTCTAGTCTGGCATGTTCATTAGTAAAATCTTGTTCAGCTCACATTTTAATAGTCGTGTTATTGAGACTTAGGGGTACAGCTTTGATCTTATAAGGAGACAAAATTTTACTACAATCCCCCTGATCCTCTAGCTGTTTTTGTTTGTTTGTTTTTGGAGTTTTCGAGATAGGGTTTACTCTGTAGCTTTTGAGCCTGTCCTGGAACTAGCTCTTGGCTAGCCTCGAACCCACAGAGATCCATCTGTCTCTGCCTCCTGAGTGCTGGGATTAAAGGTGTGCGCCACCACCATCTGGCTCCTCTGGCTCTTATAATCTTCCCACACTCTTTTCTGCAACATATCTTGAAACTTAGATACAGGAGTGTTTTGTACGTGTATCTATTGTGCTTGGGCTCTGCAACTCTGCTTTTTTATTAGCTTTGGTTTATCTGTAATGGTTTCTGTCTGTTGCAAAGAGAAGATTCCTTGAGAAAGGGTAAAACCTACACTTACTGACTGATATGAGGACAAGTATTTATAGATCATTATTAGGGATTATGCTGGCTTAGTAATTAGTGATTGTAGATTTTTCTTCAATAACCACATCATTAGCACTAAGTAGTTAGCAAGATTTCCAATAAGAGTCATGGTATCTCTTTTGTTGAGCTGATCTTAGGTCCAATTAGGGAACTGTTGCTTACTGCTCTGGAATGTATCTCACTGTGCACATGTAAGCTGTCATGCCATGTTTGTTGTTGATGTGGTTCATATGTTATACAGTTAGCTGGGTGTAACTTTTGGCTACCTCTTTCTTTTGGAAGCTTGTATGGAGACTTCTGATACTGTGAAACTAGTCCTGAGGGACAGGGCCTTCGGGTCAGTTCTAGCTCAGAGTCCTCTGTGCGGTATCTGAAGTGTATGGTGTCCTTGGCAATAGGGACTTGCCTTCTGTCTCTGGAGAGGAGTCAAGGGCAGCAACAATAGGTTGTATATTTTAGGAGTCTCTTAAG
This sequence comes from Ondatra zibethicus, assembly GCA_004026605.1. NCBI lineage: Eukaryota > Metazoa > Chordata > Mammalia > Rodentia > Cricetidae > Ondatra > Ondatra zibethicus. Next base: position 1,171 of record PVIU01028808.1, read on the forward strand.
ACAACCCTGGCCAACAACTTAAACAAGGGCTTCTCATGTCTTATACTGTGATTTTGTTTGGTGGTTTGGGCTTGGTGGCCGCATTGTCTCTTTGAGGCATCTCAATATTTAGTGAAAAGAGCTTGGTGAATTTCTGTTGTCTATTTAGTGCTCAACACTGTTGCTTTTGTTAAAAAACATTTTTATAACATATGAACATGTATTTAGTTAATACAAATATAAATTTTCTATCTTTTAACATTCCCTTTCTGCTTTTTATTTGCTATCTAATTGTACTCCTTTTAAAAAAAACTTACTGTTATACTAGTGAAATTGAATGTCCATTTTGAAGATTAGGAGGAAAAAGGTTCACCTTCTTACATACATTTGTCTCTTTTCTAACTTTAGGAAGATTCAGGATGCAATCCGATCTCTTGTATTTCATGTAGAAGACTTTGGGGAGATGGCCCATACTTTCCAATTCTCTTTTCCTTATCAATAGTATGGATTGAAAACTGGCTTTTCTAAATGCAGTTTTAGGATTACCTAATGTATTTCATGTAAATTATAAATAAAATCGAGAGATTCCATGTAATGGTCTCATTGCCAATAAGCTGCAGTTTTCAATTGAAGGCGGCTTCCTTTTAGCTCTCCAGTGTAAGACCAATACGAGTCATTTTTGGTCTGTATCTTTAGTAAAGATTTGTGGCACAAGGGAATTAGACTTTCAAATTTATTATTTATGTTAATGGTTTTGAGGGAAAAAAAGCAGTGGAAATAATATTTGAATATTTGTTTCTTAATTACCTTATTGTTGAACCTGTCTTCTACTGATCTTATGGATAAATATGAGCATCTTAGATTTTCTATGTATTTTCTAAAATAATAACGAAAAATGAAAGCAGTGTATATATATATAGTTTATTATATATACTATGATTAGCATAATGAAAGCCTGTGACTTCACACAGCACACTCCAGGCTTCAGAGACAAGATCCATGTGCCTTGAATATTTATGTAGCATAGTATTTTAAGGCTTGTGCAAAAATCACTGATTTTTTTAAAATCAGAATCATTATTGTCAAATTGAGATTAATTCTTACACAGATAAAAGTCATAATTTGAAGAAAATCATAGATGTGCTCCCTTTTGCAGGAATGAGCCTGCTTCTCAGTATCTGTGTAGGTTTTGAACACATGTGAACTGTAGTGTACTGCTACTTGAAATGTGTGTTCAAATAGGAGGCTGTAGTCAGGAAGAATATAAGAACTCTAGAAATTACTCTCATAAGAAAGCAGCAGTTCTGTGTGGGGAAAAAATTTCCCTTATTAAGAAAACTTGTATGAAAAGGGCCCGCAGGTGTGATAATGCAGAAATGTCATGAAAGATGCAGCTTTGTTAAGCATTCATTTTGAACTGAGCGATTATAGATGTGATGGTCCAAGAATAAACTAAGGAGGGGAATTATATATTCAGACAACAGACATCCCTGGGTGCTTCTGTGTTGTAGCATTGTCTACGGGAGAAAGATGCACTAGATCTTCTCAAATGATTAAAAGGCCAAGTGATGCTAAGAACCATGTGACTGCACATACATGACGTTGGAGATAAGAGTGGGGAGTTCTGACAGGAACTTAGAATCCCCTCTGGCATTTCCTTCATGATTCTTGCGAAATTCTCCTGACTATGGGAACATGTTGTTATATTTGTCAGAATTATACACTTCAAGTGTATTCTTTTTATTGCATGTAAGTTATATGCTGCAAAGTACATTAAACAAAATCTTTGCTGCAAGCTGAAATTTGACAGTATATTGGTAAGAAATGCTCTGTTTTCCAAACTCTTCTTCCACAGTCGGTTTCCCAGCTCCTTATGCTTCTCTCAGTCTATGTGTAACTCGTTGGAAATAAAAGTTTGTGTGTGTGTGTGTGTGTGTGTGTGTGATGCATATATGTATGTGTGTTCACATGTGGGGGGTATAGAATTGACAGTGGGTGTCTTTCTCAGTTTTGTCCTACTTTATTTATTAAGGTAAGGCCTTGTCTGAACACAAGACTTACCTATTTTTGCAAACTTAGGTGGCCAGCTTGCTCAACAGATCCCCAGTACTGGCCTCCCGAAGGCTAGGATTACATACAGGCTGCCATTCTTTTCTGGCTTTTATGTGGATTCGGAGATCTGAACTCTGGCTTTCCGGCTTTTATGGTAAGTGTTTTATCCATTAAACAACATCTCTAGTCCAAAAGTAATACATGAAAATTGGTAAAATACTTACTTGCTAAACGTGAGGCATAACAGCATAACTGATGGTTGCTACCTTCAAAGGTTCCAGCTTTCAGCGGACAGAGCCTGCGAAAAATATTCCACTGGCCATTAACTGCACAGTCATTTACTGACTGACCACGTCAGTGCTTTTGTCTGAATTCTTTGGGGTTGTCTCTATTTTTGTGTTAAGATCGGGCTTTATAGATTTGTTATGGCAGTAGCTTCATTGGTGATAAAATAATATGCTACAGAAAAACAAGATATTGTCACTATATTGCTTTAATTCTGAAAAATTAGCAAGAACTCAAGATTAGGAAAAGAAGCAACTTTTCTAACTCCTGTTATTGGAAGCTCCAGAGATAAGTAACCTCTGCATTCTACCAACCCTCACAGGGGCTGTACCCCCTTGTGCTCAGATTCTGATTTCTAATTTCAGTCATTGTTAGGAAACCGGCATGCTTAAACAAAATTGAACCTATTTTAGGGCATTGATCAATGAGAATGGACATACAATATTTTATTATTGCTAAAGGCTAAGATTACTTAAAGAAATTAAATCCTGCTACTGAATTGGATAAAGAGCCAAGCTGAAGGGGCCTTTCAATGGCTGAGAGGCAAAAGCGGAAGCTGAAAATCCAGTTGCAATGACAAGTCTGCGAAAGGCCATCGATTCAAAACGAAGTACAAAGGGGAATGGAAAATTCACTGTGCAGTGAGGTAGTTATGATGCTAACAAAGCCAGTTTTAAAAGTAGATGCTCATTAAAAAAACACAAGTAAGGTAGATACAGATTCACACATATTCTGGGTAAACACATGTATATTATTTCTGTTGCAAAGTTTAAGGATGCTATATGTACAGTTTTTTTTGAAAGGCGAGATTTAAATGTGTCTTAAAGCAAAAAATAGAAACATGTTAGGTTCAGTTTTTCCTGCACATGCAAAGAAAAGTGCATATGTGTGAGTGTGTAACCAGTCTATAGTAAAGCGGAAAGTCTATAGGAAGGTTTGACTTAGGCAAACATTTTCTACTGTCAGTCTAGAGCAGAACAGAAGAATATCAAATCATATTTCTGTTCAAACAGTTTTAGAACACCGCCATTGTCACCCAGTAGAATGATATTCTACCTACTGATCATATTGGATGGTCATGTACATTAACTAGTTAATGCTGTATATTGGTATGACGGTCTCTTTCCCAGAATGCTGTCCTCTGCACATGTGGGCCTTTGTAGTCTACCAGTTCTATATCAGTGCTCCTTTCTTCTGCCACGCCCTGGCAAAATTCAGAAATATGTGGCCAGTGGGTGGTGCTGGGGATGGCTTAATTTGTTTATGGTTTCAGTGTCAGAAAATCCCGTAAACTTAAATCCACTCAAAGGAAAACTTAAGATGCTTAGTGAAACCGAATACAATGTGACAGGGTATATCAATGCTCATTGACTTATTCAGATTGTCTTTGTTAGAGAGCTTCAATAAACGACACTTGACAAGTTTTGATGTAATATCAGGTTAGCATCTGAACCTGGATACAAGTTCTTCCGACCTGTTTAGCTCTTTTGCTGATCTGAAAACAAAACATGGTCATCCTGAGCTCCACCTTTGAGGTTAAAGAGATTGATGAGGCAAATAAACTACACATATTCCATGGTTTGCTGTATAAATTATATGATGTAACATGTCATTTCTATCAATTCAGATTATGTCTGGTTTAGTCACCAGGGTACTGACTATTTCCACTAAAAGAAAGCCCCACTTCTTCTCACGATTTCAAGAAAACTGTGGTTCTCATGGCAGCCCCTTCAGGGTGGGTGATAAGACATTTTAGATTATCTTACAAAGAAGCACAATATAAACTGAAAGTCACTTAGAAGAAGTATTTAAAACTATTTGTTCTGGTGCAGAAGCAAAGCCCTGTAGCCTTCCAAAGACACAGATGTGCGTTCTAACCACAGTGAATTGACGAGTATGCTCTGGCCCCGGCAGCCAGCAGTTGGCTGTTCATTTAAAGTATCGCCTTCCTAATGATCATTGTCATTAAGGTAATTTGCCTGATTGACAGTTTACTCTTTCTTATTACTGGGTCCTTTGTTAATGAGAATTTCCCATCTGGACAAATATGTTAAAAGTGAAACATCTCTTGTAGAGTAATAATACCTACTTCTGTTTATATAGCAATTACTTATGAAATAAAATGTCTTGTGTTTCATTGTGTGTCACCCTTGATAGTATTATGTTTTAAAAACTGTTAAAGTTTTTCTCTAGTCTTTAGAAGAGGGAATAGTAGTAAGTGTATATTAGAATGGATGAGATTTAGAAACTAGTATTCATTTGATGAACATTTGGTAGATTGATATCAGATCAAATTAACTTCTCAGGGATAGTTTTGAACTAAATGAGACTGAACTGAATAAATTAACTGAAAAGTCATCGGATTGCATTTAGGAAAATTCAGCAAATAGTTCAAATATTTGAAGTTAAGAAGGCAGAAGAAAATGGTAAGGGGTTGTGGTGAAAATCAGACCATATCTTGTAGTATACATGGATATATAAACAAAATTGATTGACTGTAAATAACCTACTATGAAAATGCTTTAGAGTTTCCAAATGCAGAAGTCTTATACTTCAGATAGTAACAATGCAATACTCAATAATTTTTATAAAATAGAATTTGAAAGTGAATGGTTATACTGTCTTTAAAAAAAGATACTGGGTAAATTTGGAGATATCATAGTAATTTAAGTCATCATTTTCTATAAGTCAACATTTAGATATAAAACTTTCTTAATGTTCCTTATGTAAAGTTACCCTTGAATAAAGAATTATCTGCCCTTTGCCTTGGACTTCTGGTAGGTAGCCTATGTCACACTTGATGGGAGTATATTTGTAGGGTACAGTCATTCAAAATGAATCTTTAAATGGGGCTAATCGCACCCAGATCTTACAATGAGTTGTCTATTTCAAAACGACTAGCAATGCAACTTAGGGTGAGATATTATTTTTGAATTGTTTTTGTTTGTGTGTTTCTGTGGTCTATATAGGTGTGCATATGTCTGTGCAGGCCCATGTGGTCGTGGAGGTCAGAGGGCATCAGGTGTCCTATTCTGTATGTTTTCTGTCTTATTCTCTTGAACCATTTTCTCAGTGACCTCGGAGCTTGCTATTTTTCAGCTAAGCTGGCAAAGAACAAGCCCCAGCAATTCTGCTGCCTGCACATTGCCAGCAATGGGGCCATAGGTACGCAATGCTCTTATCCGCTAAGAAATTATTGTCAGGAAGGCAATGTGTCTTGACTAAGGGTAGGGAAGAGTGAATATCTCATAGCTGGGCCGTCTTACACTCTATGTGTCTCTTTCTTTGGTGGATTTTGATGGGAAACATTTTCTTGTGATAAACTGGGACCACGAGTACAAAAGCTTCAATGAGTTATGAAAACCTTCTAGATAATGACTAAAATTGAGAATGACTTGGAGATTTCCCCTCTGAATTTTCTGAAAATTAAAGAGGAACTGTGGACTGTGTTTTGGGCATTACATCGTGGCTGACATAGGCCTTCATAATAAACATTATATACATTATTAAACACCAAATTTCCTCCTGACTTTCCCAACCTAACTTACATTCTTTTTTCTAATTTTTTTCTTTTTTTATTGATTTTTATTGAGCTCTACATTTTGTTCTGCTCTCCTCCCTGCCTCTCTCCTCTGCTTCAACCCTCTCCCAAGGTCCCCATGCTCCCAATTTACTCAGGAGATCTTGTCGTTTTTTACCACCCATGTAGATAAGATCTATGTGTATCTCTCTTAGAGTCCTCATTGTTGTCTAGGTTCCCTGGGATTGTGATTTGTGGGCTGTTTTTTTTTTTTGTTTTTTTTTTTTTTTTTTTTTTTTTTTTTTTGCTTTATGTTTAAAAAGCCACCTATGAGTGAATACATGTGATAATTGTCTTTTTGGGTCTGGGTTATCTCATTCAAAATTATAATTTCTAGCTCCACCCATTTGCCTGCAAAATTCAAGCTGTCATTATTTTTTCTGCTGTGTAGTACTCCATTGTGTAAATGTACCACATTTTCATTATCCACTCATCAGTCGAGGGGCATTTAGGTTGTTTACAGGTTCTGGCTATGACAAACAATACTGCTATGAATATAGTTAAGTACATGTCCTTGTGGCATGATTGACATCCTTTGGGTAGATACCCAAAAGTGGTATTGCTGGGTCTTGAGGAAGAGTGTTTCCTAGTTTTCTGAGAAATCGCCACTGACATCCAAAGGGGCTGTACCAGCTTGCATTCCCACCAGCAACGGAGGAGTGTTCCCTTTACCCCATGACCTCTCCAGCATAAGTTGTCATCAGTGGTTTTGATCTTGGCCATTCTTACAGGTGTAAGATGGAATCTCAGAGTTGTTTTGATTTGCATTTTTTTTTGATGACTAAGGGTGTTGAACATTTCATTAAGTGTCTTTCAGCCATTTTAGATTCCTCTGTTGAGAGTTCTCTGTTTAGGTCTGTACTCCAGTTTTTTAATTGGATTATTTGTTCTTTTGATGACCAATTTCTCGAGAAACTCACCTACATTCTTAAGAGTTTTACTATTGCTATAGGCATGTTCTATTTCATAGGAAGAGACAAATACTGAAGATAGCTAACACTGGGACAAAACAAATACAACACTATCAGTTTTCTTGTATGTAAGATTAGGTCACATCTATTATTTTATTACTCTAGACTGTTTATTAGTAATATGTCATAGTTTCAGTGGTGCACTGTATTCTGGTTGCACTATACAGCATGGTTTAATGTTTCTTCCATGACACAACATAAATATTTTTGTTGAATAAATATCCTATTTCAAATCTGTCGCAATTTTTCTATTTTTAGCAAGGAACAAATGAAGCACAACTCTGGATTTCTTTTCCCCCCAAGGTTGTCTTAATAACCTGTGCATATCACAGCTAATTATTTTGTTATGTCCTCATCAATTGCACAAATGAATCGAATCAGACAGCTCTGTTGGTTCCGTTTGCTTAGCTTCCACTCACTCTGTTTCAGCCATCGTCATTTGTTAGGCAGTAAGATTGCAGCAACCAGATCTCCCATGAAGTGGAACACTGACAACTCTGTGGGGGAAAACATAAATTCTATCACAGTCCTATTGCACATTCATTATTAATAAAAACTGCACCACAGGCTTCAGCCTACAGTACACATCTATGAACAGATCTGAAAATGAAAGGTGTAAATTAAAACACTGGGCCTTTAATTACAGCTGCACAAATGGTAGCACTATAGTTACAGAATTGTTAAAAATCAATTAAGGAAGGTTGCCACCTGATCTCCCTGTGCATAGTCTGTTTAATTAGGTAATCTGTTTCTGAAATCTAATGTTTCTGCAAATTGAGACTTTTCGGCAGCATGTTATTTTCCTCAGAAGGGAGAGTCCAGAGTTTTCTCAGGCCCTGCTGTTTCAGAAGCAAGCTCAAGGAAAACAATGTCTAAGCTGAACAAGTTCTGGCTTACCTATGCCTAGCCCAATAACCCAAACCCTGCCCCCAGCTCAGTGGATGTCTGAAAACAGTAATGGTGCTGAACTCTGAATACTGTTTTTTCTCCTGTAGTTGCATGACTCTTATAAAATTTAATTTATTTATTAATTAATTTAATGATAAAATAAATAATAATAAAATATAATTTATTAATTAATCAAGTAATATATTAACATGCATATGTTTTATGCTTATTTTATGAGTTTAGCAAACTCAACAATAGACTTTATTATCTTACCATAAGAGGGTCTTTAGCTGTACAAGTTGAAACAAGTGCTTTATGGATTTTCTTTGACACATCTGAATTTCTAGCCACACCACTCCTGTACTTTGGGGCTGTTAATAAGTAAATAAATATTATTTATATGCAACACTGCAATATTCTGCAATATCGTGACAGCCTGTTCACCAGCATAACTGCTGGGATACTGAAATACACAGCTAGTATAAGACCAGTCAGGTCTACATAGCAAAACCTTTTCTAAAACGGCTTCATGTGGGGTGGGGAATCTCAGAAGGAATCCTTCATTGCTTATGCTGTATATGCTCTGCTTACTATCTGATGCAAGTAACCTCCAATCAACCCACTAAATATCTGTGGATTCAGGTGGCTAGAATCCGATTTCTTTGTGGCAGATTTGTGAATTTTCTTTTTCTACCTGGATCTTGCTAGAAAAATTGCAGTTGAGGGGTATACATTTTTAAGTTTTGTTTTCAAGCCAGTATTTCCAAACTACAACTCAATCATCTGATTTTAAATGCCCCCTAACCTGACAGCTCATGGTGAGGTTTATAATAGAATCTATGGGGGAAAAGAACAACCGTTAATTGTACGTGCAGTCCTGCATGGATGGTTTAAGATGAGAAAGGTCCTTATGATATCTGTAGTTCTACAAGAAACAACCTCAGCTATGCAGACATCTCGGAAGTCCTTTTCTATCCTCTTACTTAAAAAATGTTTTTACAATCTTCCCTTTTTTTCTCATCCTACAATGTAGGTAGAATGGGATTTTCTTCTGGGAAACTCACAAGGGGAGATGATATTTTTATTTAGACAAGAGGTAGTACAAAGCATCAAACTGTAGCTCCAACCTCAGCCAGGGCAGAAGGATCTTCATTTGTTGAATAATTGATTTTTAATCTTATGTATGTACGCATGTATATACGTATGTATGTATGTGTATGGCATATGCATGTGGAATTCCAAGTGACAGTGTATGTTGTACAAAAATCTTCATCTCTTGTCCACCAGAATGTTAGCACATGGTGGCTGACTCTTATATCCTAAACTAACCCATCTCCATTAATCTATGCATCACCACCAGGTCGTGGCCTCCTGGCAAAGTTTTGGTATGCTCCAGCTGAGGTGTCTGTCCCTGGCGGTTGCTACATGGCTTCTTCTTGACTCTGCCTACTCTCTCTATATGTCTTTCAGCTTGGCTTTACTCTGTTAAGCTATTAGCCAAAAGCAGCTTCTTTATTAACCAATAAAAGCAACACATATACAAAGGACTTATGGGCCATAAAGATCACCCAAATGGCTTTACTGCTGGAGAGGAAGCTTGAGGCCTTTGTGAAGAGACCTTCCTTTAGGGTAGGGGGAGATTTCCATGTGTAGTTCTTGAGAGTAACTTACAAACATGATAGGTAATTTTATTATTTTTCAAAAGAACCATTCTCTTTCAAGGAAATGGGTTTTCCTTGTGCTGTTTTGCTTTCTTATCTCTCTCTCTCCCTTGCTTACCTCTCAGAAAAAATTTTAATTACTTTTAGAAAGCACAGTACAAGTCTTTGCATCTCTATAAATTCATCTAAATCTCTATTTTGTCTTTTTATGACAGCATTTACAATTTTGCTTTCAATTTTTCCTGTACTTGTTTCTTTCCCTAAACTAAGAGACCCTTAAGGTTAGGTGTCGTGTCTTTTTATGTCTGCTAGGCAGTTTTGAGAATATTGCAAGCAATAAGTATTTGCTTATTGCATAAAGAAAGAGTATTACAAGTCATTTGCAAAATTGGGAAAGAGAGAAAGAGAGAACAAAAGAGGTAATCAATATAGAGAAGTGAGATCTAATTTAAGACTCTTTGAGTCTGGATTGCCTCCAACTATGAGCACAAAAAGACACTGGCAGCCAAAGATATGCTGACACTGGCATGATATTTTACATTAAATTGAAAATTTAATTTATCTATTTATGACATTAGCTTAATAGTGTTCATAATGTAGATGTTCGGTAAATTCCTAAGTGTTTTAAGATTTCAAATGGGCATCTTCAGAGACTGACTAGTGAAGCTGAGTGCCATGCATTTTGGTATTTGTCTGATAATGCACAGTCAGTAGAAGGCACGAGATATGCTTGCTGAGCTGGACAGAAATAATACTAGAAAAGAAAATTTACAAGTTTAATCTTAGAAAAAGACAATGTTTCCAGCTTTCTGGAAGTTTATGGCACACTCACTGAGAAGGATAACCGTGTGCCGAAGATGTAACTCACCAGCAGAGCGTTTTCTCTTATGTACATGCATGCTGAGTGGTTTCATCCTCAGTACTTAATAAAAATGCTAATGAAATAAAGGCGCAAACAAACGTCAGGGACAGCAATCTCCAAATGAAATATTTGACAGCTTCTCACTCTTTCCAGACATGTACTAGTCAATTTGGAAAATAAAACCTTCAAACCTATTCAAGGGATATTTGAGCTTTAGTACAGTGAGATAGTAACTGAAACCAAGGATCAGGGACTGGAGTGCTTTTCCTTACTGCTCTTCTTTTCCAGGGCCAGGGTGAAACAAAAAAAAAAAATGAGGCTTGACTTCACCTTTCTTTGCTTTCACAAAGATTGCCCTAGTTTAAATGTGAAGTGATCCCCACATGTATATGTGTTTAACACTTGGCCCCTATGTATGGCCCTGTTGTGGAGGTTGTAGAACCTTCTGGATATGAGGCCTAGCTTGCACATTTTGTCCACTCACTTGAGGCTAGAGGCTTATTAAAAGGCCTCCATGTCCATCCTAAGGTCGTTCTTCCTGGTTGGTCAGAGAAGGGAACCTGTTTTCTTACACTCCTGCTGGTTTATCTTTGAGTAGCTCTTGAGGCCACCTTGTCTTCAGTGCCACAATGTTCTGTCTTCTCCCAGACTGTAAACAGAAGCCAGTACTTTCTCTCTTCTGATACTTTGGTCAGCTATTGTATCATAGTGAAGAGAAAGCTAATTAATATAAAAATGCAGTAGAGTGTATTTTTATGTGTGAGAATGCTATCAGTATCCTATCTATCTGTTTATCGTCTATCTATCTATCTTCTACATTCTATCATCATTATCATTAGTCAGTTATTTATTTTCTTTCATCCTTGCAATACCTACTTTTGTCAAGGATATGTAGCTTGACATCTATTACCACAGGAACCGTAAGAAAAGAAAATGGGAGCAAACACTGAAAATATTCTTTAGTATATAATATAAAACATATATTGTTGTAGAACATACATAACACATATTGTTACATATGTGTAACAAATATAGTACATATGACATATAACATGTTATATATAACAGATATAACAAATTTTAGTACAGAATATGTAATATGAAGTTTTATAATTTCAAAATAGTTCTGTAATACTGAAAGAGATTCTTTTACACTAACCAGAGTTTATTAAATTCAGCAAAATATGACATTGCTTTTTATAAAACCAAGTAAAGTAGTCTTGATATGTTGGTTAATATGCTGAGTGTTACCTTGTAAAAGATCTAGAACCATCTCGAAGAGAAACTTCCTGGTGTAGCTATGAGGAATCATCTGTGTTAGGCTATGCCTTGGACGTGCCTTGAAGGGTTGTCTTGGTTCAGTTCACTGAGACAGGAAGACCCACTTTAAAAGTAGATGACCTCATTTCCTGAGCTTGGGTGTTGGACTGCATGCAAAGGATGAGTCTAACTTACTGCACCGTTCATCTTGCTCTGCTTCCTGACTGTGGATGCAAGTGACAAGCTGCCCGAGCTCCTGCTGCCGTGAATTCCCAGGCATGCTGTACTGCAGCCTTGAGCTGGGAGGCACAATAATTCTTCCTTAAGCTGCCAACTGCAGCCATGAAAAAAGCAATTCACACACATGATATTATTTGAGTGAATTAACAAAAAAAACTTTTCAGCATGATTTGGTTAACTTTGAAATTCTATATTCTTCCTGCAAGATACTTTTCTCATTTCACTAAGCAAAGAAGAATATGTTTTGAAATAAAGCTGTTATTTTCAGTGCTGTGCTAAGAAGTAAAAAGATTCTGTCTCCAATAAAACATTTTTGTTAGAAAAGATATTTAGGTTTGAACTATAATTTTAAACTATTTCAAGAAATCTTGTTTTAAAACCTTAATTTCTTAAATCTTATTGTTTAAGATGTAAAATAGATAATATTTTAGAAGTTTTTAAAAATATAGACACATGCTCTTTGATTGGGGGAATAAGTGGAATGTTTCCCTTAGTCTCTGCCTAATGCTGGCAAGCTAAGCATGGGGCTGCAAGGTTGGTTTAGATCCACATTATAGAGATAGTGTTTGTATTTCATTAAGTGACATAGATTTTAATACAATAAATTGTGAGGAAGTATGATGTGAGCAGCAGTGAGAAATTAACCACATCTAAACATGCCATAGCATAGAGAAAAGCAGATCTTTGACTCAAGGTGTGATTGTCCTTCTTAAGGGTAGTTAATGCCTATGTAGATTTGTTCTTACTGTAGTTGCTTTAGTTTCTCTGCCCATGTTTTCTGAGTAGCTAGACAAGTTCTTCAAGCCTTTATATGCAGGAAGCGTATAAAAGGGGAAGGAGCCATACTGATAAATCACAGACTCACATATCAACATTGTTGTTTGGGAAGTTATGAGGAATCTGGTATAGCTAAAGTACTTTTTTAGAACAGAAGGAAACCTCATTTACAATGGCTGGAGGTGCTTTTGTGGTGGCAATCCTGGAGCAGAGCATCTCCACTAGTGCTACAGCATCCAGCAGAGAGAGGTCTGGTATGCTCCTGAATAGTATAAGCAGAACATTCCCAAAGTAAAAGAGATTACCTAGCTCCAAATAAACTGCCAAGGTTAAGAGTCTATAGTTTAGGGCATGAAAGCTTTGTTGATGGAAGAAAAGGGGGAAGAAGTCAGGCAGGAAGAGGGTGGCCATATTGTTACTGATAAAGAAGGAAATGGAGAGCATGCATCTCATCATTGATCAAGAAGCTTAACATGGTGGTGCATGACTGCCATGCCAACAGTCTGGAAGCTGGGCCAGAAAGATGGAGAGTTTATGACTAGACAGTGTAGATGGAAATTTCTGTCCTGCCCAGTCCCGCAGCCATTCAGTCCCCAAGAAACACACAGAGGCTTATATTAATTAAAAATTGTTTGGCCCATTAGCTCAGGCTTATTATTAATTAGCTCTTACAACTTAAATTAATCCATAATTCTTGTCTATGTTTAGCCACATGACTTGGTACCTATTCTCAGTGAGGCTTTCTCATCTTGCTTCCTCTGCTTCTGATCTGTGACTGACTCTCCGCCTTTCCTCTTCCCAGAATTCTCATAGTCTGGTTGTCCCACCCATACATCCTGCATGACTATGGGCCAATCAGCATTTTATTAAACTAAAACGAGTGACAAATCTTTACGATGTACAAGACATTCTCCCACAGTAGAACCAATCTATATACCAATTCTGAAGCAAATCTAGAGAACATAGAATCTTTCTGAAAGAAATTATATATATATATATATACATGTGTGTGTATGTGTTGCTAGTTTTATGCATATATAGAATTATATATATAATATAGCAAACATAGTGATTTGAGGCAAACCTAGGGAACACAGAATCATATACACACACGTATATACACACATATATATGTATATGTATACATATGAATTAAGTCAGGACAAACATACAGCTAGATAACTGGTTTTCTGAAAACACCACAAATCTAAGAAATATATATGCACACATTCATACATATGTTTCTATATATTTACAAACACTCACCCATGCATGTACATACACACTGTATAATTCACATGGGTCATAGTGCCCATAGATTTCCTTGAAATTGAGCTTAACATGCAGAATCCATTTCACTGAAGAAATCTGTATGTCAGTGTAAAGTATAAAGTTATGGTCGACTACATGGTTGTAAGATATGTGATGTTTAAGATAAAGGAGTGTTTTAAAAAATGTTTGTGTCTCATTTTAAAGATTATAGATCTGGTCAAGAGAAAAGAGTGGTCAGGTCACATGAATGGATGAAAACAACAGGAAAAACCTTGGAGACAGGAGAGGTCAAGGTTACATATTGGAGAATTATGGCGTAAGTGGAAGGGTTGTCATGGAGAGTACTGAGCCATGACATAAAAAGTGTATTACTGCTTGATGCAGGATTTTGAATCACAGTGGTGGAAGTTTAGATTTGATGCAGTGGTTTAGAAAGAGTCCTTGTAATTTCTTGAATAGCATAGATGGATGAAAATGTCCTTTGTGTAATGCTGTTTTTACAGCCCTGTGTTTGATAGATCATAGCATGAAGAAAATGAGGCATGTGACAGGGCTATCAGCTAGGAGACTATTGAAGTTCTGCCCTCAATTTACAAACAAAATATCTGCTTACTGCCACCCATAAAATCTCCCTCATACACACACAATGTGCCATTAAGTTTCCTTGCAATTTTCTTGGTTATATACACTTAATCCTTTAGCTTTTCCTCATCAGGAACATTGCACAATACTTGACTGATTTATTTTGCTCTCGCCTCTGTATGCTCTTTAATTTCTGCCTTCCCATATCTCATTTCATTTACCATGATTCAAATTGAACAGAGTATCCTAAAAAAAATTAAAATCGAACCTCCACAGAAATGATCTTGTTCATTTAAAATGAAATAGTTGATATTTTTAAATTTTAAAGAATTTAAAACTTAAAGAAAATGAGAAGGATGCCTTTAGTTATTATCTTCTATTATTTGATGATAAACATTGCATAATTAAGAAGATGCAGGTAACTGATTGACAAATGTGAAAACAAGCAGAAGGCTTCACTAAAATGGTTTCTTTAAGATAACCTGGATAGGAAAGACCTAGGCCCTCTGCATGCATGTGACAGTTGTATAGCTTGGTCTGTTTGTAGGGCTCTTCCCGGTGCTAAACCGGCTTTCCTGTGCCTGCTCCCCATGCTGGATTACCTAGCCACTATGCAAGGGGAGGAGCTTGGTCCTGCCTCAGTTTAATCTGCCCTGCTTTGTTCAAGTCCTTTCTGAATGGAGATGGAGGAAGAATGGATGGGGAGGGTGGTAGATAGTAGGTAGAGGGAAGAAAGGAGAGGAGAGGAAGGAGAGGGAATTGTGGTAGGTATGGAATGCAAAAAAAAGAAAAAATGTTAATTAAATAAAATAAAAAAAGATACAAGGTTATTGTTAGTCTGTGTTGAAAGGCATTTCCATGTAAGGCGAGCTTTATAAAACAATTTTAAAATAATAATTGAAATTAAAGCAAGGTTCTTTTTAATTTAATAGAGTTGAGCTATCTTTGTACTGATGCTTAAGAGAAGGAACTAAACTGCCCTGCTTCATTATGAATATAGTAGAAACACACCAATAAAATGGCCAGGGAGACTAAAAGTAGTTTCTTAAAGGAACAAACTATTTCCAAGAAATTTAACCACACTACAGAGCAAGAATCACAAATGCTGATAGAAATTTATTAACACAGAGATTTTTTTCTCTTCAAGCTGAAGAATATCTAAGGATTAAAGCAATAGGAAGCCTCCACTGAAAACAATACATGGTGTTGAGACTTCTATTGGAAAGGATATTTTACAAATTCAAAATCCGTGAAATAATGACATTGTAAAACTATGTAGTGAGGAAAGAAAACAAGGTGAACCATATTTGACACATGTGCGCATCAGTTTCCGTCCTCAGTAGAGAAAGCTTATGGCATCAGGCCAGGGCATGAGCGCCCAAGGAGAAGCTGGCCCAAGGGAGAAGCTGGCCCAAGGGAGAAGCTGGCCCAAGGGAAAAGCTGGCAGTTGTCCTGAGTAAGGGTAAAGGAGGCAGTCATCTAGGGGATCAGCAGTAACAAAATTTCCAGGATGAAGGGAGGGCAGATAAAAGAGAGCCATAAAACCATGGCCATCTATAGAGTACAACAGGCACATTCAATAGGGTTCCAATCACTTCAGGTAGCTGAGGAAACTTGCTGAAATACAGAGCTAATGGACTCAAACTCTCTAACATGCAGCAATTATACTTACTCCTCACAGCCAGCATGAAAACTTCTTAAGCCACAGGACTCAGAACTGTTTTAGTCTAGGGATAAAATTAAGCAAGACAAATGCCTTCAAAGCTTTAAAGCAACATTCATGAGGATTGAATTTGTCCCCAAAACTTTAGGACTATATATAATATTATATAATATATGATACTTTACAATCTTATTACCTAGTAAACCAATGTTTATAGTGAATTACACTCAAGCAAATTTTAGCAAGCATTCAAAACCAGGAAAAGAAATAAAAAGAATTATCAAGACTGTTAATAGTTATTATGGTTAAGTGGTATTAAAATAATTTTTATTTTCAAAAAATTTTGATATTGTAATATAATTTTACCATTTCAGCCTTTTCTTTCCCCCCTCCAAACCCTCCCATATATCCCTCTCAGCTCTCCTTCAAATTTCATCTAACTTGAAAATGTATTTAGGGCTGGAGAGGTGGCTCAGTCCTAGTACACGTAGAAATATCAGGCATGGTGGTGTATATTTTTAATCCCAGTGTAGGTGATTGTGGTTTAAAGACAGACAAATTCCTGGGCTTCATGGTCAGCTGTTTAGCTAGTCTATGAGCACCATGAAGTCAACGAGAGACCTGGTCTCAAGACCTGAGATGGAAACTGACAGAGGAAGACACTGGAATTACCTCTGGTCTTCACACAAGTGTACCTGGGTGGCCATGAGTACACATAAAAACATGAAGAAAAGTAATGTATGCCACACTATGGGAATGGTTGATGCTAAATATTATCATAAAAGATGCAAATCAAATTTCTCGAGAAAAAATATTCTGCTTTGTATCATCAACACAGTAGACATTGTGGATGAGAATATGCTGTGAAACAAGATGAAGAAAAAATAAACACACTGGACATTAATGAACTATGAGACTCCACATGACCAAATATAGATATGATTGAAGTGTCTTGGAAGGGTGATGCCTAAAAATATTTTAAAAAATAATAGTGGAATAGTCTAAATACCCCAATTAAAAAATGGGGTAAGGATCTGAATAGAGAATTCTCAACAGAGGATGTTCGAATGGTCAAAAGATACTTAAGGTCATGTTCAACTTCCTTAGCAATCAGGGAAATGCAGATCAAAACAACTTTGAGATACCATCTTACACCTGTCAGAATGGCCAAAATCAAAAACACCAACGATTCCCTATGC
>PVIU01028809.1:0-18428 GCA_004026605.1 Ondatra zibethicus
AAATAAGTTGAGAATCATGGTGTTGAGAAGCGAGACCTCAAAAACAGGGCGACTGAGCACAAGAGGGATTGGGGAGGGGAGGGAAATGACGGCAACTTGCTCCCAGGGACTGGAGAAATTTAAAAAATAAAAAGAAAATAAAAAAGAGGGTCGGAATCCATCAGTCTTCTGTGCTAGTCATCCTCGCCTTCATCCTCCTGAAAGAATAAGGGACCAGTCAACCATGGGGCAAATTCTACTTTTGGACACACAATGAACCTTATCAAACACTCCTTGGAGAACCCAGTTCTCCTAGGTGAAATATGAATTTTCACTAAGCAAACACTGGCAGGAAGAGTATGTATGTTCCCAGATTAAGAGCACTTTAGGACCCCAGCACCCACACAGCAGCTCACAATCACCCGTAACTTCAGGAGTGGGGATCCTATGCCCTCTTTTGATCTTTGCAGATAAATCACATGTAGCACACAGACATGTAGGCAAAATTTTAAACAGAGAAAAAGTCCCAGATGTCAATACCTTATCTCCCCTGATCTCCCATATTCTAACTATATGTTCTACAGTTTTATTATTCATTATCATATAATTTCCAAAGTCTCTAGGGGGTAACAAGTTTCCTTACCTCTCCTTCTTCCCCTTCATCATCATCTTCATCTTCATCTTCTTCACCTTCATCGCCTTCTTCATCAATATCTTCCAAGCCTTCTTCTTCTTCATCATCATCGTCATCATCTTCTGCCTCTCCTTCTTCATCATCCATATCAGGAACCTTAAAAAACAGGCAATGTTCCTTTATGAACTGAACTCACTTTGTAGGACACATTAACACCCTCAAGTAAATGAACATCACCAACTCACCAAATAGTACTGCAAGGGGTTTGGCCAAATGTCATCTTTGATGACCTCTCCTAACTCATCTGCACCTGCATCAGAGTGGTCAGTAAACCAGGTAAAGAAGCTCTCTGGCTCTTCGTGTTGTCTCTTCCTGCTGGCCTTATTCTGTGTTTGACTCGAGCGTTTTGTCAAATCCTAAATGAAAACATCAGTATGTCCTATTATTAGCTTTCTACAACACCCAAACCCCACATAGTACTAAAGATCACTACAGAGCAGTTACTAAGAACAATTATAAAATGTGTGTCACAGAAGTATGTGCCTATTTGATTTCATAGAAATCACTTCCAGTGTAAACCTAGAAGTCAGACCCGTGTCTCCAAAAAAGAAAATTGAAAAACTGTGTGAGTGAGGAAGATACAGTACACTATGAAAACTAGTTTTGTATCTGACCTCTACACACCCCAATTTTTGCACTTTTCACCCAGTGATCTAAGGCACTAGCAGATTCAGCTAAGGCACAATCTATCAAATACCTTTCCAGATTTCCATTTGATTTCAGTGGACTTTGAGGATGGGTCACCACTCTCATTCAGATGAAATTCTTTGGAGAGAACTTTATTTTCAAAGTAGGGATTTTCATCAAAATACTGTAATAAATCAAAAGATTAGCAATCAATAAACAACTCTCATAACCAAAGCACACATTCATTCTCAGTGGCAAACAGGATGTTCGATACTTACAAAATCTATTCTGTAACCTGATTTAATGTCTTCAAATTCTGTTACTTCGACTCTGGTTAAATAATGCAGAGCCTCTTCGTCTTCCTCCCCAAGCAGTGCAGACACTAGAGAAGCAACTCACTTAATGACCACTTTATAGTGTTTACAAGTTCAGTAATAGCTTTGCTCTCTGACAAACCCACTGACTCCAGGACTCTGTCCTGACTGTAGCCCTGTGAGATCAAGTGCCCCCAGAATGCCCAATTCCAGGACAAATGCCCCCTAATAACCTTCATTACTGCTAACTCCCCCACATACCTTGTGGATGGTTGACAAATGTGGTTACCCAAAAATTTGGGATTTTAGCGATCAATTCTGACCTCTTCTGAAAAAACGGTTGGCGGAGTTTGTTATATTTTTGTTCTACTTTTAGTATTTCCTCACTGGCTTGTTCATTAAGTCTGAAACAACGAAGGCATATTGACTATGATGGCTGACAAATATAACTTTAAGACCACAAAATTTATTTCATACTGGCTTCAGGACTGCAAAAAAAAAAAGTTATAGAAGCAGACTCCCCAGTTTATCCCCAAGACTGAATAAAAAACGACAGTAAAGCTAAATATCCAAACTGACACATCTTAGCAACATTGTTCTCCCTTAGGGACCTAGTATGTGGCATGACTGCTCCCAGGCCTCTCTGAGAACCAAATCCACAGAACTAACTGGGCATCTCCAGTCCTGGAAACATTGTATTTCAGCATAGTCCATTTCCAGAATATTTTGACTGGGTTTCACAGTAACAGAGTATTTAGTGAAGGTGTTGAGAAACAAGCAACGCTGGTGCCATACTATCTATGAAAATCCAGGTAGCCAGGCAATTTTGTAGCCTTCAAAAGCAAACCCAACCTAGTCTCCCTGCATCTGGGAGGTTGAGGTATGTTTACTTTAACCAGGAATTATCACTAAATAGACCAAGAAACAGGACTTAATGAGTACACATTCAGCAAAACCTTCCTTGACTGACTGCTGGCCAATCAGATCCTCAAAAAAACTTCCATAAAGTGAATTAAATAAATTTACCTGTCTATTTCATTTTGTACTTCGTCAATGTGTTCAATTGCTTCTTGCTGTTCTTTTTCTGCAAAACAAAAAAGGAACATGAGACTCAATACAAATTACAAGCTACACTTCCCGATATGTGCTAGAAATGTGCTTACTGCAAAGCATGCTCCCCACGTGTTCAAGCATGCAGTTGACAAATTACTTTCTCATTACTTGACCCTAAATTAAAAGTATCTGCTAGCCTACTCAGGAAAATGCTTCATTACTGGATCACGTTTTAGAAGAGTTTAAGGCTTCAATCATAGGCCTTAATTATGAAAGGTGAGGGAGAGGCTAAGCCTCATTCAGAAATTCTTCGTGTTTATTACTAATCACATTATACACTTGCAGTAGAATGTGCCAGCTGCTAACTGAATGTGGAAACTAATCCATGACAAATTCGGATACTACCAACTGGTACAACAGCTTTAAAACAGAATACCTCCGCCTATTCCGGTTATCAACATATACCAACAAAGACTAGCCAGCCACCAGCCCACCGGAGCCGCCTCTGCAGTGGTAGATCGGGGACCCGATTCCAACTCCTACAACCCGATCCCGAGGAAACCGGTCACCACACGCGGCCATGCACGATTTCTGAACGCACTTACTGGGAAAAGACCGTCCCCCAAACTAGGAAGCACCGGGAGGAAAGGGGGTGTGCTCCAGATTCGTGCCCTTTTGTCCGGGGAGGACTGCGAGGGCCTTTACAAAGCCAAGTGGGCGTGAGGGGGCCCCGCTCGCCCGGTCCATTTCCGGTAACCAGCCCTGGGCTCCGCCGCTGCCCTTTGCTAAGAATGAGCCTCCCGGTGAGGGCCGGGCGCCCTGAGGGCCCGTGGAAGGCCCTGCGTGCCTCGGCCTCCGAGCCAGATCCTTCGCGCGCCCGGCACGGCCGAGTGTGGCTGCCCCACGTGGGGCGTGCGAGCCGCGCAGCCCGGAGCATCCTCGCGCCGGCTCCCCGTCGCTACCCCGCCCCAGACCCAGGCTCCCGGTCCCGCCGCGGCGCCGGCTCCGGGCGGGAAGCAGGACGGCGGGAGAGGCCGGGCCGCAGGGCTGCGTCCAGCCGCACCATGTGGCGGCGGCGGCGGCTGATGGGAGCGAGGCATCATGGCGGAGCACAATAAAGAGAGGCTTCTCGGGAGGGAGGGAGGGGGAGGAGAGCGCGGGCGGGGGGAAGGGGGGGTCTCCGCCCGCCGCGCAGGCCGCAGCGCCCCCGCCTCGCCCGCCGCCACGGCGCCACCCCGGCCCCCAGGTCCCGCGCCGCACACAAAAAGGGCGCCGGCTCCGCGGGCCCCGCGCGCCCCCCGCAGCCCCGCGGCCCGGGCCGAAAGATGGCGGCGCGGCCGGGCCCCCGCCGCGCCCGGTCCTCACCTGAGGTCTCGTCGGCCCCGTCGTGGTTGGAGTTGAGCTCCTTTTTACTGGCTTTGGCCGTCGGAGCCGACATGGTGCCCTCCGCGGTCGGGGCAGGGAGCGGGGAGGGGGAGCGAAGGGACGGCCAAGGGGGCGGCCAGCGGCTTCCCCTCACGCCACACGCGCGGCGCCCGCTCGCTCCGGCCGCCTCCTCCCGGCGCTCACTTGCTCGCCCTCCCCCTGGCTGCCTGGCGCTGCCCGCGGGGCCTGACGCCGAGGCAGGCCCGGGCGCGTTGTGGCGGGCCCCCGGCCGGGGCTCTCGCTGAAGGCGGGGAGGCGGCGGCGGCTCGACTGGACTCCGACTCGCGCCCCGCGCTCCGGCTCGCTTCTCGATTGCCCCGAGCCGCCTCCTCCTCCTCCTCCACCACCTCCTCCTCCTCCTCTTCGCGGCGAGGGGCAGTCGGCAGAGCGCAGGCGCACCAGGCCTGCGCAAGTCCCGCCCCCGGCCGGAGACGCTCGCGCCGCGCAGCTATTGGCTAGGGCCGCGGGCCAGGGGGCGGGGCCGTGGCGGGTGGTGGTGGCGGTGGTGGGGACACTGGGGCCTGGACGAGAGGCGGGAGGAAGCGGCTCCGCGACGCATGGTCCGTCCCCCGCGCGGCGCTCCCCTCCCCCGCTTTCCCCTTCTCCAGCCGACCCGGGACGTTTGCGCGCGGCGGCGGGCGCGCGGTGACTTGAGGGGCGGGGCCTCCTCTCCCCAATACCCGCGCATCACGTGGTGGCTGAGAGGCTTCCCTTCGCGGGGCGGCCGGGGGGCGCCGGAGAGGGGGCGCGGAAGTGCAGGCCTTGGGAATTCACAGACTACACACACCGTCCTGAGTCCTGCAGCCCGGGCACGGTCGGACCTTCCTCTTAGTGGGAGGAGACACCTCCACCCTTTTTTCTAGATGGAGAAGCTGCGGACCTAACTCAAACTCTATCCAGTCTACTCCCAGGGCCCTGCTGTACCCTTGGGCCAAGTCAAGCGTCTCTGCACTCGGCTCTCAAATTTTAAAAGCTGCCACACGTCATACTTAAAAAGGTTCACACTGAAGTTTGAGTCCTCTGAATGTAGGAAGCGACATTCTGCCACAGGTCCTTCGGTTCAACTTAGCACCCAGTGCCCATCTCAGCGGTGAAAGGAGCTCAGTTTTGGAGGCGACAAATGGAGAAATGTTCATAGACTCTTAAAGGGTAAAACAGCAAAAACCAGTTTTAGATTAAAAAGCCCTTAAGTACTATGTCGGGAAGAGGCTTTTCTGCTTAAACCGTTTTCCAGGACTTGAAAAGACAGCAGCTCTCTTCTGTCTACCTGTACTTCAACACGTGGTTTTGGAAAAGCCCTCTTTCTACCAGGGTGCTCTGCATCTAGGGTTATTCACCTACCTTCCAGCCTCCCCGTCTTATTATCAGCTCTTAAAGATAAAGCAGTGTGGCTTTAATAGTCAAGACATTCATGGCGAGTGATCAATAAATGTAAAAAAAAATACACCATATACAGTCTTCACAAACCTTCTGGCGCACCTTATGCTCAATGAATTCCATTCATCTATTGCAACTGGTAAACTTAAACCTGTCAACAGCCACTAAGGAAGCTTGGCGGTGGTGGCGCACGCCTTTAATCCCAGCACTGGGAAGACAGAGGCAGGTTGACCTCTGTTTGTTGGAGGCCAGCCTGGTCTACAGCGCTAGTTCCAGGACAGGCATCAAAGCAACAGAGAAACTATGTCTCAAAAAAAAAAACCAAAAACCTGTCAACATCCACTAAGGAACTGCACTAAAGACTCCCACAGCTCAGCTCCCAAGCACAGGGACCTGGAGCATATACAACTATGGACAGGTTCCTTAAAGAGGAAAATATCTAACAAAGAAATAAAAAGCAGAGGGATAATATTTGTGACCTGTGACATTTGCTAAATCTCTGGTAACACTTTTACCATGCATGGGTAATTTCAAGATATTGCTGTGAGGTCCTGGCACAGTCGCAAGAAATTCCACATGTCTTTAAAGACAGGCCAGCCTTGTCTACAGAGCAAGTTCCAGGACAGCTAGGGTTTGTTGCAGAAAAGCCCTGACTGGGGGGGGGGGGGATTCCACAAGCAAAACCAGGCAAGTAGGGAGACTTAGGCAGGACCTAGCTTCAACCTGGGATAGTGTGCGACAGCGTCTCAAAAGGAAAAAATGTTGACGGCCATCTCACTGGGCATTTTTATGGGTCATGGCAGGGATTAGTTAGCTATATTTTCATGTAACCCTCACTCAATATAAAGTAGGTTTTATAGACATTGAATGCTGGGAGTTAAACCTAGGGCCTGGTGCCTACTAAGCCAGCCCCTCTATCACCCAACCACGCCCCAGCCTCAAACTGAACTCATACAGAACAAGATACAAAGTACATTTTACAGACAAAAATAAACTTGAGGTAATGGGACTGGAACCCCCAGGCCTGGCGCCTGCTGAGCTTTCCTCTGTCTCCCATCCACAAAGCCTCAACCCCTAACTGAAGTTTACAAGAAACCGGATCAAAATATTTGAGGGGGAATGGAACTAGCTATGTAGACCAGCACGGTCTTGCCCTTGAGTTCTTCCCACCCCAAACCCTTAATGTTTTAAATGTGGCCTAAGAGACACAACTGACACCAATACTTGGTGCACACACAAAATACAACCCTATCAAGAACGATGGATCAGTTCCTTTCCGTTTGTATTATAAAAGCATTGAAAACTTTTTATTTTACATGCAAGAGTGTTTTGTGTGTGTGTATAACGGTAGGTCACTCCAGGTGCAAGGGAGGGCCAAGAGAGGATGCTGGCTCCTCCCAAGCTGCCATGTGGGTTCTGGGAAACTGAATCCAAGTCCTTCAGCCAGGCCAAAGTGCTCCTAAGTACCAAGCCACCTCTCCAATCTTTTTTTTTTTTTTTTTTTGGTTTTTCGAGACAGGGTTTCTCTGTAGCTTTGGATCCTGTTCTGGAACTAGCTCTTGTAGACCAGGCTGGCCTCGAACTCAGACATCTGCCTGCCTCTGCCTCCCGGTGCTGGGATTAAAGCCATGCCCAATCGTTCCTTTTTTAACTACAAGCTATACCTCATTACACAGACTTAATGAGCCACTCGTAGGAAGAACTTTGATCTGAAAAACCGATGTTTTTAACCACAAAGCCTAGCCCGTGAGTTGGTACCATTCCCCACACAGCAGGTATCAATAAAGTACCTGATCTACAGAAGGGACTCAAGGGGCCTTATCAGGCACTAGCCTTCAAGATGAATGCAAGTTCACTAGGAAATGGAAAACAACAGAGAACAGCGAGAGATAAATATGGGAGAGGCCTGGCATGGATGCTATCAGGAAGTCACCAAGCACTCAAGGGCTGTTTTGATCTGGCGCTGGGTACAGTGCCTGGCAGGCCACAACTGTCCACTGAGCACACTCCAGGACTGGGGCTGCACCCTCCCATCCCTCGTGGGTTAGCTATTTCTTGCCAGTAAACTAAATGGAAGACCATGCAGCAAGTTTGGGGCTCCTTACCCACCAGGACCTGGGCATTAAGGTGCTTGCCTTTAAGTAATCCCTCTGGATCAGAAAGTTCATGGTCACCCTCACTGACAAATGAGGCCAACTTGGAATTTCCTTTTTTAAAAAAAGGGAAAACGCCAGGTATGGTGCTGCCTTTAATCCCAGCATGGCAGAGGCAGGCTGAGTGCCAGGCCAAGGAGGGCTGCGCATGGAGACACCCCTGCGTCTTTATCACTCCTGGGACATAGGGCAGTTCTCTGCCTGCCATTTGAAAGGCGAGGGACTGAAGCACAGCAAAGGGAAACAGGACCACAGAAGTACTGAGAAGTCCACTTCAGTCGGTGCCTAGTGTTCCTTCCACCCGTGGCACGAAACTTCAGCCAAACACTTTCCCTGTCTTCCCCGCCCTATACCAGACCCAAACCGCGCGGGAAAACTCCATCACACTACGACTCGGAGCCGCGTCTAAGAAACGCAACGCTCACGGTCAACAGAGGAAGACGAACACAAAAAGAGACGATCTGAATGGAAAAATGAGGGCTGACATTGGACGCGGCCAACAGTAGCTTCTGATAGCGATCCATTCCCCCCACCCCAGGGTGGGGGAGACACGGGTTTCCCGGAAGAGGGCAAGTCGGTATCAGGGCCGGGGAGGAGAGAATGCACATCCAAGCGTTTAGGTGGTTAGCATTCTAAGAGCTAGAGGAAGACCACCACGTGGGGAACCCGGAGAAGTGGGTGGGGACCAAGTGGGCAGGGTCCTCGGTGCCGGAAGTCTTAGTTTGTTCCTGGAGGGCAACCGAGAGGCTGTCTTACAAGTCTGGGAGTCAGTCACGTGACGAGCTTTGCTCGGGCAGGATGGGAGAAGGAAGCTGGGAGCCACACGAGGTGGCAGTTATTCAGGCCAGAGTTGTGGGCTGGCGGCTGCAGCAACAGGGAGACCAACCTAAGAGGGCTTGAACCTCCGAGCCTCGGAGTTGGAGGGGTGGGGAAGCCTCAGAGTGGTTGGTGGTGCATCGACCCGCGCAGAAGCTCCACATGAGAGTTTGGGGGTTGGGAAGAGCAAGCTGGGTCCCACGTGGTGTCGCGGGCCAGAGGAAGTCCCCTGTGCACGGGTTCCCCAGTCCCGCGCTTTCCGCTCCTTCTCACACCGGCCTCATTCCCCGCCGCCACGGGCTGAGAGCCTTCCGGGAGAGTTTGTGGGGGTCGCATCTCCAGAAGGATCGGGGAGAGAAAAGCCAATCACAGAGTCGATCAGCAAGGAAACGCGATGGAGGAACTTACCTCCCTTCGGCAGGCCAGGAGAGGCCGACTTGTCCTCCAGTTTCGGGGCAGGAGTCGATTTGGACTTCTTGGACTGAGGCAGGAGCGCAGACTGCCGTTTTGGGGCCATGGCACGAGGGAAGTGGCTAGAAGCCAGAGGTCAGAGGCCAGATGCACACCGAAGGAAGAAACTCGCAGGAACTGAGGCGGCCTCAGGTGCGGGAGATTTAAGTCGGCCTCGCAGCCGCCCTGCCCGCGGGGGATATTTACATGACAGTGGGACACACACCCCCACGCCCCTTCTCCCAGCCTCCTCGCCCTCCCTCCAATCAGCAGAAACTTCTTTGAGTTGCTCTCGGCAGGGGCTTCCCGGCGTTGGAGGAGGGGGCGGCTTCTGCGAGAGCAGCGCCCCGCCGCCTTTGAACCCCGGATTGCACTGGGAAGCCCGCTGCCGGTGGCCCTGCCCGCCCCCCAGAGCCCCTGCGCTACGCGCCCGGCCCCCATCGAGAGTTCTTCCTCTTTCCCTTCATCCCCCCCAGTTTGGTCTCCGGCAGACTTAGACGCGTTCTGTTGCCTCACCTCGGCCTGGAACATTCTTCACGCTTCCCAACCCCCTACTCGTGCGTCTGGCTAGACTCCTTCCGAGCCTGCGGAACGCCGCTTGCAGGGATTCCCGGGCGAGAATTACAAAAATCGCGGCGGGGGAGGGGAAGAAAGACTTGGCGCACCCATTCCCTCTACCCAAAAGGGATTGAATCATAGAAGTAAAATGCGCTGGCTCGGCCTTTTTGTTTTCGTTTTTTGATTTTTTCAAGACAGAGTTTCTCTATGTATCCATGGCTGTCCTGGAACTCATTTTTTTAGACCAGTTTGTCCTCAAACTAGAGACCCGCCTGCCGTTGCCTCCGGAGTGCTGAGATTAAAGGCGTGCACTACCACAGCCTTTTAAACTGTAATATTGGCACTCAGAAGTTGAGGAGCCTCGCAGATTTCAGACCAGCCTGAACTAGAGTGCAAAAGCCTGCCCCAAAAAACTAAAAGAAAAAAATGTGTGTGTGTGTATGTAGTGCTGGGGATGGAACCAAGGCCTCCAGGGAGCTCACACACTACCACTCAGCTACACTTTGCTCCTGCAGAGAGGATTCCAGAGCATCTACCTTGGGTGCCACATACCCAGGTAATAAAAAACAAACGTGGCCGGGCATGGTGGCACAGGCCTTTAATCCCAACACTCAGTACACAGAGGCAGGAAGATTTCTGAGTTTAAGGCCAGTCTGGTCTACAGAGTGAGTTCCAGGACAGCCAGGGCTGTTACAGAGAAACCCTATCCTAAAAAAGCAAAAAATAAATAAAAAAGAAACAAGCAGACAAATGTGGAGCGTGTGGCTCAGCAATAGAGTATGTGCCTAGCAATTGAAAAGATCACTAAGTAAGAAGCAAGGAAGTTGGGCAGCGGTTCAAGGTGCTTTCTGTCAAGCCTGAGGAACTGAATTCTATTCCCACAAGTAGTCCTATTACTCCCCCATCACACACCGATTGTGCACATACCTCACACATGCACACACACAGTTTGTTTTTTAATTTTTCTGAGACACAGTTTCACGATATAGGCTGGCCTGGAGCTTACTCCATAGACCAGGCTGGCCTCTGGAGTACTGAGATTAAATTCCTGTGCCACCAAATCTCAGCTCAAAATAAATCTTTAAAATATAGTTGAAGTGGGGCTGGAGAAATGGCTCAGCGGTTAAGAGCACTGACTGCTCTTACAGAGGACCCGGGTTCAATTCCCAGCACCCACATGGTAGTTCACAACTGTCTGAAAATCCAGTTCCAGGGGATCTGACACCTTCACACCAATGCACATAAAATAAAGATAAATAAATCATAAAAAAATTTAAAAATATATATATAGTTCAAGCTACATGATGGCACAGACCTCTAACCCAAGCCCTCAAAGGCACAGGCAGGTGGATCTCTGAGTTCCAGGCTAGCCAAGGGAACACAGTGAGATCCAGTCTCAAAAAGAAGAGGGAGAAGGAGCTGAAGGTGGCTCAGAGATTAAAAGCATTCCTTGCTCTTGCAGAGATGGCAGATTTCTTTCCCAGCACCTACATGGCTGCTCATAACTGTCCTTAACTCCACTTTTAGGGAACCTGACTGCTTTTTCTGGCCTCCCAGGGCAGTAGACACACAAGTGGTACATAGATAGTCATACAAACAGGACACCCATACATATAAAATAAAAATAAATACTTTCAAAAAAAGTTATAATTGTAGAGAAGGCCAGTTATCTCAGCACTTGGGACTGAGGCAAGAGGAACAAGAGTTCAAGGTCATTCTTGAGTAAGCGTGTCACAAATTTGAGGCCAGCAGCCTGGACTACAGAAAGCTTTCTTTTTTTCTTCTTTTTTCTTTTTTTTTTTTTTTTTTTTTTTTTTTTTTTTTTTGGTTTTTCGAGACAGGGTTTCTCTGTAGCTTTGGAGCCCGTCCTGGAACTAGCTCTTGTAGACCAGGGGCTGGCCTCGAACTCACAGAGATCGGCCTGCCTCTGCCTCCCAAGTTCTGGGATTAAAGGCATGCACCACCACTGCCCGGCCAGAAAGCTTACTTACACACACACACACACACACACACACACACGCACGCACGCACTCAGGAAAAAACTAGTAGTAATAATCCTGAAGGTTCTCAGCCAATAGGAGGTTGGGGGAACCACTCTGGGAAACCGCTGGGTCACAGAGGCTAGAGATGAACACAGTCCTAGCAACCACTCCTGCTTTGCCTCCAACAGAAGTACCTGCAGAGATGCCCAAATACTTGCAAAGGCTCACGCACTAGGATTCATAATTGCACACCCAACCTGTAAGGAAAGCTTTTGCCAAAAGACAGGAATGAAGCTTAGAAACAATGTTGGTTGGAAGACAAGAAACACAAATACTAAACAGTGAGGTCTCGTTTGCATAAATTACAGAATCAGGCCAGACTTGGTGGACCTCATTTGTAATCCACCTGCCCAGGAGGCTGAAACAGGATTGATGGAGCATAGAGGACAGCTGGTTTACAGAGTGAGACCTTGTCTCAAAAAAAGGGGGTGAGGGATGGCAGGATGGCTCGGCAGATAAAGGCTGACTGCCTGGGTTTGGTCCAGAGGACCTACGTGGTGGAGGAAACCACACTAAAGATGCAAGATGTGGCTCATGTGCACATTCATATATACATGATAAGTAAATAAAAATAAACAAAATACATGTAATTTAAAACTTTTAGAACTGGTAAGGTGGCCTGGTGGTTAAGAGCACTGGTTGTTCCTCCAGGATAACCAGGCTCACTTTCTACCACCCACATGTTGATGCACAAACTACAAGCACAAGGCATCCTCTTTTGGCCTCCAGGGGCACCAGGCACATGGTTGGCACACAAACATACATGTAGTCAAAGCACGCATACACATATAAAATAAAAATAATTGAAAAAAAAATTTTTTTTTTGGTTTTTTGAGACAGGGTTTCTCTGTGGCTTTGGAGCCTGTCCTGGAACTAGCTTTGTAGACCAGGCTGGTCTCGAACTCACAGAGATCTGCCTGCCTCTGCCTCCGAGTGCTGGGATTAAAGGCGTGCACCACCACCACTGGCAAGATTTATTTATTATGTTTACAGTGTTCAGCCTCCATGTATGCCTACAGGCCAGAAGAGGGCACCAGATCTCATTACAGATGGTTGTGAGCCACCATGTGGTTTCTGGGAATTAAACTCAGGATCTCTGGAAGAGCAGCCAGTGATCTTAACCCCTGAGCCATCTCTCTAGTCCTGAAAAAAAAAAATGTGTGTGTGTGTGTGTGTGTGTGTGTGTGTGTGTATACACATTGGTTTTCCGAGACAGGGTTTTTCTGTGTTTCTCTGTGTAACAGCCCTAGCTGTCCTAGAAATTGCTCTGTAGACAAGGTTGGCTTCGAACTCACAGAGATCCACCTGTCTCTGCCTCCCAAGTGCTGAGATTAAAGGCATGTGCCACCAATGACTGGCCTGAAAATATTTTTAGTGTTTATCTTCTGTGTATTTGTGCACCTAAGTGTATGTATGTGTACTACATATATACTGAAGACCTCAGAGGCCAGAAGAACCATCGGATCTCTTACAAGTGGCATTATGGATGTTTGTGAACCACCATGTGGGTGCTGGGAACTGAACTCTATTCTCTTCAAGAGGAATAAGTGTTTTAAATACTCAGTCTTCTCTCCAGCCACATTATTAAATTAGTTTCAGATAAATAAAACACATAGCATCCTTTAGACTGACCAAGGGTGTGGCTCAGATGATAGGACACTAACCCAATCATGCACAAAGCCTGGATTCCATTCTCAGCACCACAAAATTTTGCCTAGTCATGTATGCCTACACCACTCAGGAGGTAGAGGCAAAATGATTAGAATTTCAAGGTCAGCCTGGGACACAGGAAAATAAAAAGGGACAGGCAGTGGTGGCACATGCCTTTAATTCCAGTACTTAAGCAGAGACAGGTGGATCTCTGGGAGTTTGAGGCCACTTGGTCTACAAAGTGAGTTCCAGGACAGCCAGGACTGTTGCACAAAGAAACCCTGTCTCAAAAAGTCAAATAAAATAATAAAAAATTAAATGCAAAGCTAGTTTATGATATTAGACATGCAGAGTGGGCCGGGCAATGGATAAAAGACACATACCCTTAATCCCAGTGCTCAGGAGGCTAAGGCAGGCGGATCTCTGTGAGTTTGAGGTCAGCCTGGTCTACAGAGTGAGTTCCAGGCTCCAAAGCTACACAGAGAAATTCTGTCTCAAAAAAAAAAAAAGGAAAAAAGAAAAGAAAACAAAGTGAAGTCACCTTGTCTTGGTAGGACATGTGTCACTAAAGGAGACAGTAAGCAGGCTGGAGAGATGGCTCAGAGGTTACGAGCATTGCCTGCACTTCCAAAGGTCCTGAGTTCAATTCCCAGCAACCACATGGTGGTTCACAAACACCTGTAATGAGATCTGGTGCCCTCTTCTGGCCTGCAGGCATGCATGCAGACAGACCACTGTATACTTAATAATAATAAAAAACAAAAACAAAATCAAAAAAAAGAAGACAATAAGCATTCCTCTCTTGGGGCCCACTCTTAATTCTCCTTCACTTTTCCTTATTAAATCCTTGTTTCCTTAGGCCAATAAACTCTGGCAGTTTAGTCTTTGCATTAGAGGCTTGTTTATTAATTTATTTTATGTGTGCTTGTG
Source organism: Ondatra zibethicus (assembly GCA_004026605.1). Lineage (NCBI taxonomy): Eukaryota > Metazoa > Chordata > Mammalia > Rodentia > Cricetidae > Ondatra > Ondatra zibethicus. The sequence goes on from PVIU01028809.1 coordinate 14,069, forward strand.
TCTGTGTGTGCCACATACATGCCCTACCCAAGGAGGCAAAAGAGGAGATACAATTCCCCTGGTGCTGGAATTACAGGCAGTTGTGAGCTGCCCCACCCTGGCGCTGGGACCTAACTTATGTCCTCTAGAAGAGTACTAGTGCTGTTATCCCCTGAGTCATCTCTCTATCCCCAACACTTTAAAAAAATCAGGGCTGGAGAGATGGCTCAGTGGTTAAGAGCATTGCCTGCTCTTCCTAAGATCCTGAGTTCAATTCCCAGCAACCACATGGTGGCTCACAACCATCAGTAATGAGATCTGGTGCCCTCTTCTGGCCTGCAAGCACATACACAGGCAGAATACTGTATACATAAATAAATAAATAAATCTTTTAAAAAAATAAATCATTATTTTATTGGGCTTTTGTATTTTTAAGGGTGCATTTATCTACTATGCTGCAAAGTTACAGCAGAATATAGCTGTTTTGTTGTTACAGTTGGGTCTCATATGGTATTGCCCAGGCTATCCCTAAATTCTTTTAGTATATGTTTTAAGTTGTTTTGTTTTTGTTTGTTTATATGGGCGCATACATGCTCCAGCAATGCACATAGAGATGAATAGTTGCCAGGCTCCCTAGGATGAGTTAGGCTACAGGTTCCAGCTCTAGTTCCAAGTGGGGGTGAGTTGAGGTTGAATGCATAGTTAAAGAAGAAAAGAGAAATAGGAGAAGAATAGGAAAACAGGCTGGGCGGTGGTGGCACACACCTTTAATCCCAGCACTCAGGAGGCAGAGGTGGGCAGATCTCTGTGAGTTATAGGCCAGCCTGGTCTACAAGAGTTAGTTCCAGGATAGGCTCCAAAGCTACTGAGAAACCCTGTCTCAAAAAGCCAAAAAAAAAAAAAGGAAAACAGATCAAAAATACATAAATAGCCTGGTGTGGCAGGCAGTGATTGCCTGAATCCGAGCACTCCAAGGCAGAGTTTGAGGCCTTCCTGGTCTACATAATGAGTTCTAGGACAGCTAGGGCTACAAAGCAAGATCCTGTCTCAAAACACAAAAGCAAAAATAAAAACAAAAACAACCACCCCCAAACGATGAGTGGCTAGAGAGATGGCTGACCAATTCAGAGAACCTGTGCTTTTGCATACAATCTAGGCTCCTTTGTCCCTAGCACCCACAAGGGAGCTCACAACTGCCTGTAACATCAGAGGATCTGACGTGGCTACTGACCTTGACCTTCTAGGACACCAGAGTGCGCACAGTGTACTTACATATTGAAGATAACACTCACACACATGAAATAAGAATAAATAAATCAACAGGCAGTAGTAGCACATGCCTTTAATCCCAGCACTCAGGAGGCAGAAGATGAATCTCTGTGAGTTCAAGGCCGGCCTGGTCTACAGAGCTAGTTCCAGGACAGGCTCTAAAGCTATAGAGAAACCCCATCTCAAAAAATCATTTAAAAAAAAAAAAAAAAAAAGAGCCGGGCGATGGTGGCGCATGCCTTTAATCCCAGCACTCAGGAGGCAGAGGCAGGCTGATCTCTGTGAGTTCGAGACCAGCCTGGTCTACAAGAGCTAGTTCCAGGACAAAGCTGCAGGAGAAACTCTGTCTCAAAAAACCAAAAAAAAAAAAGAAAGAAAGAAAGAAAGAAAAAAGAAAAAAAAAAGAAAGAATAAAACAGGGACTGTTGAGAAAGCTTAGGTGGTACAAGTGCTTGCTGCCAGCAAGCCTAAGCTGGATCATGGGAACCCACACAGTATAAGAGAGGACTAACTCCCAGCCAGAAGCTGTCCTCTGCTCTCAACATGCATACCATGATACACACATATGCAGAGACATGCACACAAAGTAAATAAATGTTTAAAATAACCATAAGGAGATATTTTTTCTTTTTTTTGTTTTTTTGTTTTGTTTTGTTTTGTTTGAGACAGGGTTTCTCTATAGCTTTGGAGCCTGTCCTGGAACTAGCTCTTGTAGACCAGGCTGGTCTCACACTCACAAAGATCCGCCTGCCTCTGCCTCCCGAGTGCTGGGATTAAAGGTGTGTGCCACCACCGCCCGGCCATATGGAGATACTTTCTAAAAATGCAATTTTAAAAAGAGGGGCCTGCCAGTTGGCGCAGCTGGTGAAGAAGCTATACAATAACCCGAATTAGGTCCTTGAAACTCAGTGAGATCTAACTCCAAACATTGTCTTCTGTCTTCCACAGGGGTGCCCATGCCCCCCCCCATAATAATAGCAACAACAAAGATAATAATAAAGCCAGGAGCCAGAAATGCATGAAATGGAAAAAGCAAATGGCCAAAGTCATGCACTCAGTTGTTTCCATTTCTTTCTTCTGCAGCTCCCAAATCTTACCTTCCTGGATTTCCAGAGGTTGTTACTAGGCAACAGAGACAACTGGACTCCATTCCACAGCAGACGGCAGGAATTGGTAGGGTACAGACTCAACGGCCGATCCTAACAGATCTAACAGATGAATGGCTCTGAGAGAGCCAGATGTTCTGTGGTCCCTGAGCTTGGGTCTCCAAGCAGGTGACATGAATTCAGTCTCACGGTAGGAGAGAAACAGTTTCCACAGCTGTGTCATCTGGCCACCACAGACACTCTAGCACACATAGGCATGAGCAGGAACATATAGTGCATACAGTAATAAGAAGTAAAAATTTAAGAAATAAAATAGAGCCTGGAGGTGGTGGCACACGCCTTTAATCCCAGCACTCAGGAGGCAGAGGCAGGTGAATCTCTGTGAGTTCCAGGACAGCCAGGGCTGCACAGAGAAAACCTTTCTGGGAGGAAAAAAAATAGAAACAAAGCAACTAGATATCTAAAGGTTTACCATGTTGTTCAGCTGTCCTGTTGCCTCCTGTAGTACCTAAGTGTATCTCACCGAACCTGGCTTCATTCCCTGAGGTAAAGCCTAACTCAACTTGCTGCAATAGCTTCAGCATGGATTCTCTAAGGCAAAGATGAGGCGAGGCAGAAGAGTCTAGAAGTCCAAGGACAGCCTAGATTGTATGAGAATCTGTTTCAAAAAACAAAAACAATGCTCAGTGGTTAAGAGCTCTTCCATGGGAACCAAGTGCAATTGCGAACAACCATGTCAGGTGCCTCACAACTAACTGTAACTGCGGCACCAGGGATCTAGTGTTTCTGGGCTCCTGAGGCACCTATATCCATAAGCACATATCCTTCCACAGACACATAATTCAAAATATAAGTAAAAATCTTATTTTTAAATTAATGTACTTATGAAGAAGTACGTTTGCTGGTCCAGAACTGAGCTCACTGTGTAGACCAGGCTGGCCTCTAAGTCACAAAGATGGACGTGTCCAGTCTTAAAAATCAATCTTTAAAAAATGCACAAAATTCTGGAGGCATCACAATTCCTGACTTCAAACTATACTACAGAACTAAAGTACTGAAAACAGCCTGGTACTGGCATAAGAACAGACAGGAGGACCAGTAGAACCGAATAGAAGTCCCAGATATCAATCCACATATCTTCAAGCACCTGATATTTGATAAAGAAGCAAAAAATATTAAATGGAAAAAAGAAAGCATATTCAACAAGTGGTGCTGGCATAACTGGATATCAACATGTAGACAAATGAAAGTAGACCCCTATCTATCACCATGTACAAAACTCAAGTCCAAATGGATCAAAGACCTCAACATAAAGCCAGCCACACTGCACTTTATAGAAGAGAAAGTGGGAAGTACACTTGAATGCATTGGCACCGGGAACCACTTCCTAAATAGAACCCCAGCAGCACAGACACTGAGAGAAGCAATTAATAAATGGGACCTCCTGAAACTGAAAAGCTTCTGTAAAGCAAAGGACATGGTCAACAAGACAAAACGACAGCATACAGAATGGGAAAAGATCTTCACTAACCCCTCATCAGACAGAGGTCTGACCTCCAAAATATACAAAGATCTCAAGAAATTGGACACCAAAAAATCACGTAATCCAATAAAAAAAAATGTAGTACAGACCTAAACAGAGAACTCTCAACAGAAGAATCTAAAATGGCTGAAAGACACTTAAGGAAATGTTCAACATCCTTAGTCATCAGAGAAATGCAAATCAAAACAACACTGAGATTCCACCTTACACCTGTAAGAATGGCCAAGATCAAAAACACTGATGACAACTTATGCCGGAGAGTCTGTGGAGAAAATGGAACACTTCTGCATTGCTGGTGGGAATGCAAGCTGGTACAACCCCTATGGATGTCAGTGTGGTGATTTCTCAGAAAATTAGGAAACAACCTTCCTCAAGACCCAGTAATACCACTTTTGGGTATATATCCAAAGGATGCTCAATCGTGCCACAAGGACATGTAGTCAACCATGTTCATAGCAGCTTT
>PVIU01028810.1:0-18440 GCA_004026605.1 Ondatra zibethicus
GGGCGGGGGGAGGGGAGAGGGGGAAGGAGAAGGGAGAAGGGAAGGACTGGGGAGAGATTGGGGGAGTGGGAGGGTTTAGATGGAGGAAAGGTGGATATTGGAGTAGGGAATAAGATATCTACATTATTGGAGTCATTTTAGGACTGGCAAGATACTTGGCTCTAGAGGAGATCCCAGGTGTCCACAGGGATGCCCCCAGCTAGGTCCTTGGGCAGCAGAGGTGCCAGAACTAGCATTGTCCCATAGTCACACTGATGAATATCTTGATCACATCCATAGAAATTTCGTCCAATGGATGGAGATAGAGACAGAGACCCACATTCACACCAGAGCAATGGATTGAGCTCCCAAGGTCCAGTCGAAGAGCAGAAGGTGGGAGATGATGAGCAAGGAAGTTAGGACCATGACGGGCTGGCCTACCCACTGAGACAGTATCCCTGATCTAATGGGAGATCACCAAATCCAGCTGGACCGGGACTGAATGAGCATATGATCAAACTGGACTCTCTAAATGTGGCTGCCAATGAGGGCAGAATGAGAAGCCATCAACAATGACACTAAGACCTATCTCCTCTGCACGTATTATCTTTTTGGGAACCTAGTCGATTTGGATGCACACCTTCCTAGGACAGGATGGAGAGGGGAGGGCCTTGGACTTCCCACAGGGCTGGGCACCATGCCCTCTTTTAAGGAAGATGGGGGAGGGAGGGGAGAGTGGGTGGGGACTGGGAGAAGGGGAGGAAATGTAAATTCTTTTTTTTGAATGGAAAAATTAAAAATATTAAAAAATAAAAAAAATAAAAAAGAAATAATTATGTATTTTCTGTTTATGAGTTTTGTTATATGGTGCATAATCTCTTGCCTGAAGGAGAATTTGAAGCTATTGATTTATATACTACTTACCTCATGTTGTGTATGCTTGGTATTGTTATCTAATGAGTGTAGTTTGGAATGAGTTAAAAGTATATAACAAAGAAGTATGATAAACACTAACATAAAATTTACATTATAATGATATTAGTAGCATGTGATTCCATGTAACTGGATGGCTTCTGTATCCTTTCTCTCAACTACCCATCACCTTTGTAGATTAGTGTTGTCATTGATGATAGTAATAGTGCTTGGAAGATGCAAGAGTGATGATTTCTAGCACAGTCTTACTCAATGCTTCTCTTTGCCTGTGCAGAAGGTGAGAGAATCTTTGAGAGTGAATGTGGATGATTAAAAGCTTAATTAATATGTATTTTCAATTGCAGTTGTTGTAGCAAGGGCTTTAATACGTGAGCAAATGAATACATCTGATATTCTGTAAGCAGCTATTGAGATGGTGATTTTCCTCTTCTCATACTTAGTCACAAAGCGCTTACTTGTACTAGCAGAGAGTTTAAGATTGCATCTTAGTACTTATTGGTAGATATATTGGTAGTTATATCTTAAGACTTATTGGTAGATATATTAATGTCAAAAGAGAGGAAATAAATCTGATGAAAATCCTTCCACCTCAGTCAGTATGGAACATATTAAGATATACCTATTTGAAGATTAAGAATAAATTCATGTATCTGACTCCTCTTCCAAAAAAGAATCAGGTATAGCATTGCCAAATGGGTCTATTAGTAATGTAGAGGTGATACATTACTCAAATGGGTTACTTTGAGCCATTTTCTCAGTGACTCCAAAACAGCTGCTAGTTGTTATGAATAGAGGGTGATAATGTAATTGGTATAGGATGCTATGTAGGCTGTTTTCAACTTGGTCTAGTATTTCCTGAAGAAGTGACAATTAAGGACTCCATATATAGCTTTTCTAAATCTTATAGTCTAAGAAGAACACAAGCTTGTGGGATTTTGAAATTAACCTTAGCCATCATTAACAGGTAGCTACTCTTATTTTAAGACACACAATTGTTATCTTGGTATTGAGCTTTGAAAGAAAATTATGGATCACGGATCACCTTGTTTCCATACATTCTGAGATTCTAGTTATGAACTGGTGTTTTCTTGCCTACAAAACCATAGAGCTAAGTATGTGGAGAAGTGTTCTTTTATCAAATAAAAGTAGTATGTATGTTATTAGGCCCAAACCGATTCTGCAGGCCAAAGTAAAACAATTGGCTCAAATATCCATGGTGCTTACTCCTGCTACACTGCCTTTTTTCTCCCACCCCACATCTATGGGGAATTCTCTATGATTGGTTGACAAGAGGAAGGAAGGACAAAGTGACATTGTACAGATGGTTCTTCATAATGTGTAGGCACTCCTGAAAGTGAATGGATACAACACTGTATTGGCATTGTCCAAAATTCCTGATGGAGAATTATAAGGGAATATCATTCTGGTGCATGAAACTTCAGGTGTTGGACCCACGTGTGCACTTCGCAAGAGAGGAGAAATGGCCACTTGTCAATTGCACACTGATTCATGGGTTGTAGGTACTATTTAGCTATGTGATCAGTAGAAAACGGTGAGAATAAACTTTTGGGAAAAGACAATGGGTTATATTTTTTTCTCTTGTGTCAGATTCTTTATGGTTAATGCCTTTAGAAGTCATAGTTGCTTTAAAAGCAAATTAAGACAAGAAAAAGGAAACTTATAACAAGAATGTCAATACTAACAATGGTATGATAATACCTACATTTTCATTTCTATGTAGCTGTGCTCATATTGATGTATTGAACCCATCCACTCATAGATTATCTGGTATGTCAAGAAATAGAATGTTCTCACAGCCATTATACTGAATAAAAATGACATCTTATGACAATACCTTCATTTAGAAAGTTCAAATTATAGGAGACTTGCCCTTTTTCAAACAGAAATGGAGGGGAAGTGGATTGAGGATGAGAACAGGGAGGAGTGTCGGGGAGGGACTGGAAGGAGAAGACAGAGGAAAAACTGGGATTAGGATGTAAAATAAATAAGCAAATAAATTTATTTAAAAAGGAACAAAAGTTCAAATTAGAATCATGGAGTTCTATGATTAACTCAAACTTAAATATTTAAAGTTTACAACAATGCATAGTATTTTAATTTAGCACTAAAAAACAATCTGGTGAGTGCATGGTCTATAGAATTTTACAGTTAAATATCACTTGAAAGTGAAATGAGAATTCAGATGCTGAATATACATCCCTAATGACTTAGCATTAAATTTTTATCAAAATGTCTGACATCATACTAAAAAGACAAGATAGGACATTCCAATTGCAAGGGCAGCTCCAGAATCTCTCTGACCTCCGTTGTTCTTAGATGACTGTTACAGACAATGTGCATCCTTAAAATGTCTGCAGCACTTTTAGCTATTATTGGAGCGTTTTTCACTGTGAGCTGAAATTTTTCTTTGTAATTTTAGGGTTTACAGTTAAAATACAAGATGACCATAATATATTTGAAGCACAGATATGCCCTAAATTATTTATGCTTATCTGAAATTCAGATTCAACTGGTTACTTTGTTAGCTGCTAAAACTAGCAACCCCATTCTTATATCCATTGGCTAAAAGACATGTTATAGAAGCAGAGTGGAAATTTCTTCTTTCCTTATTCTAACTATGAACTCTTTCATCTATCCATCCATTGGTCCATCCATCTATCATCACACATATCTAAGGACAAAAGATTCTATATTTTTAAAAATAAGCATTACTAATAACAATTCCTGAAAATCAAGAAATCACTAAGCAGTCCTATGATGGAATTATGTTTATTTTTTACAGATGCTTGTAATAGGGTGCCCCTAGTCTCATGGGAGAACTCAGAAGGAAGCATAAGTTAAAGACAGGATGGATTGCTTTCCTTGTTGGAAACAGGAAGGTGCGTACTCAAAAAACAAAAGTGAGGCATGGAAGAGGATGATGGTTTAAATAGGACTAAAAGAAGTGACAGTGACATACAAAATAAAAATAATTCACATCCATCTTCATTTTTGATTAATCAGTCTCATTTCTTTCTTTATGTGTCATCATTCTTTTAACATTTCTTCTGGTAAAAGCATTTTTATTTGACAAAAGTTCAGTTTTTAAGCCGGATGAAAATAACTAAAAAAATCTGGGGTGTTTTTAATATCTCTTTACACAGTACTATTAAAAGTAACTTCTGAAAATCTAAATGGGTTTTGTTGTTTTTTTTTCTCAATTGCTGAGGCCAACCAGGTGTTATCCTTTTTTTCTAGGGATGTTATGCTCATGATTTAACTTTGCAACATAAATTCTAATTGGTAGAATGAACGGTTCTCTTTGATGAGAAACATGTAAATTATAGTAGTTTCTAGATGAAACTCTCAAGGTCCTTGTGCAGTGGAAGGATTGAGAAGATACTTAACAGCATGCTTCCACTGATTTACTGGAATTCTCAAATCTGACACACATCAGCCATCTGGAGTGCAAGAGAATACACTCATAAACTCATTCCTGTTTGTTCTGCTTCTCTTCTGAGTCTCAAAAATCATAAAGAAATGGATGGTGGTGGGTAATAAGAAAGGGAGCTGTGGTGAGCAAAGCCAGTATGCAGTGGTAGACAGCTTGCAAATAGCTAAGTGACAGTGGGAAGTTTATGATAACATTAGTCATATGCTATTTACTTTTTCCTGGCACACCCTAGGAAGTAAAAAAAAAAAAAAGGTAAAACCATTGAATCTAGTGGGTCAGAGTAACACAAATTTGACCACAGCTCCTGGCTCTAAAAGATACCATTATTTTTTTTTTAATATGGGCCTCATACAAAGCAAGATTAGTAATGAGCAGTAAAGATTGTTTGAGTGTTATGAGTGCTCCATCTTAACATACAAGACTCATGGTCTTTAATAATACCAATAATAAAACATATTATCACAATTCTTATAGCACTCTGTTTCTATGACAATTCTTCAGTGTATAATTTGATCTCAGTATCCCATGAACTAATTGGTTTTCATGAGCAAGGCTATAATTTGCTTCTTCTTCAATATAGTTTTCTAGTTTTAAATTTGTACTTGTGTGGCTTTAGCCTTGAGTATGTTACTTAGCCACTTTGCACTCTGCTTATATATAATAAAGAATGGCATCATAAATTTGTGGCCAATTCACCTGCCTTTTGAGGATTACAAAGAGAAATTCTTCAGAGGAAAAAAATGGATGTAAAGAAGAAAAGTAATGGAGAAGGCAAACACTATCATTTGATTCTGTAGAATGGCAGCAGCAATGTCTCTTGCAGTGATTGCCACTTCTGCCAAGTGAAATGAGTTACATCACTACCATAACAAACAGGAAGGCAGAATGTTCTCTTACGGGGTACCTGCACTTTCCTGAAAATATTATCGTCTTTTCTGGGAGTAGATTTTTATTAACTATAAATGTTTATAAGAAACCATGAGACTTACACAAATTACCAAAAAAGTATGCTAAGGGAACACAAACTATTTATGTAAACATAGACAAAGCTAAAGAGGAGACAAATAAAGGTGACAACAAAGAAGTCATTATCGCTATAAGTATAGTAGATATAAAACTAAGTATGTATTATCTTAAATATGAGTAACCTAATCAGTATTGAAAGGCAGATGCTTTCTCAGCAGTATTTAAAAACTAAGAATACTTAACCATATTTATAACTACATTTATAAACACACACACACACACACACACACACACACACACACACACACACACACACATATATATATATATAGAGAGAGAGAGAGAAAGATCCGAATTAAAACTAAAGGGGTTGGCCAACCACTATCTGATTGGATTTATGACCCACTCCATGAATTGAAACCATGCCTGACACTGCTTTTGTTAATGAGAACTTAAAAATAGATAGGCTAGAGACCTAGGGGAAAACCAAACAATATTATTCTGCCAAAGGAATGTAGCACACATGACTTCTCATGACATTCTGCTATGCTCATACAACAGCATCTCCCTCAGCCACCCTCGGAGAAGCTCCTTCCTGCAGTAGATGGAGACAAGTAAAGAGAGCCGCAACTAGAAAATGTGCAGAGATTGAGAGGCCTTGGAATGCTCAGTATAAAATGGGATGTTTTCATCAAATCTCTGACTTCATGGATTAGGGAACTTTGAGAAAGAGGAAGAAGAAACATTGTAAGAGCCATCGGAAATGGAAGACACCAAGGAAAGAAGGCCCCCTAGACTCAACAGAGGTGACACACATGTGAACTCGCAGAGATCGTGGTAGCCTGCACAGGGCCTGAGCAGGTCTGAGTCAAGTGGGGTCCCAGTGCTGAAAGGGGAAATGGGTAAACACTGCCGTCTTTAACTCAAGTCTATTTCCAAGTGACAACCACCCTCAAAGCAAAATATGTTTTTTTTCAAATGAAGTCTCACTGTGTATACAAATCAGACTTAAAGGCAGGCCTCATGCCCAGCAGTAGACAGCCAACACAAGTAGAACTCAATGGCATTTTTAGAGATTTTTTTGTGTTGTTTTCTTTCATAATGCCTTGGCAGGGCATTTTGTTTTGTTTTGTTTTATGCTTAACCTTACAGATCTTTTGCTTATATATTATGGTTTCTAATTTAGTGTTATTTTTATGGCATTTCTGTGTGTGCTAATGTGTATCTCAGTATCTGTGTTTGTTTTTTTGTTTTTGTTTTTTCTTTGGCTCTTTTCTTGCTTATTTGCTTGTTTTGTGCTATTCTGGTTTGTGTGTGTGTGTGTGCGTGTGTGTGTGTGTGCATGTGCATACATGTATGTGAAAGCACACCTATAAATGTTTGTTTTTTTGTTTTCTAATGGGAAAGAGAAAGAAAGCATGTGGATTTGTTTGCCTGGGGATGCGGGAAGGATCTGGAAGGAATTGAGGGATGGAAAACCATGATTAGAATATATTCTATGAAAAATATAGTTTTAATAAAATTTAAAAGTATATAAAAAAACTGAGCACACAATCATCTCAAGAATGGAAACAACAACAAAGCCCCAAAACTAAATGTGTTGAGAAACTAATACCATGCTAACACTGATTAGTCACTGCTCATAATTGTGTGAAATGACACAGCTATTTTTAGAACTACTTTGGCAGTGCTACATGGAAGATAGATATGAGCATCTAAATATGAGTACAAATATGAATCATAGAGTACTACCCTAGGTATATTTGCAACAAACTTTTTATATAATCTTATTCTCAAGAATAAATAAATTGGTCAAACTATATTTCTATGATTTGTACAAATTTTTAGTCACTTTACGAAAAAATTTTTATACTTAAAATTTACATGTATTTGCCAAGAATATAATTAAATGCTTGAGAAGAAAATATAGATGAAAGTAAGGGTTTCTCAAATATAATGCACAGTGAAGTTGTGAAAATTCCAGAGAGAAAAATGGTCATCTAGTGATGCTATTATTAGGAGATGAGGATGTCAGTCACTAGTAGAGCAGGTAGATCATGAAATACATGGGTTAGGGCTGGAGAGATGGCTTAGCAGCAAAGAGCACTGGTTGTTGTTTCGGAAGTCCTGAGTTCAATTCTCAGCAATCACATGGTTGTTCACAACCATCTGCAATATGATATGATACCCTCTTCTGAGATACAGGTATATATGCAAAACACTCATATATAAAATATAAATAAACGTTGAAATTATAAATTCTTTTAAAAAGATAAATTCTTTTAAAAAGATAAATTCTTTTTAAAAGAGTTTTAAATTCTTTTAAAAAGAGTTCATTCCCAAGAATTGTTAAAAATGAAAAAAAGTATTGTGAAAATAGAAATAATCTTGTTGAGGTCAAGTAGTAAAATGAAATGTTCAGATTTTACTACAAAGGTATATGAATGTGGAAGAAGTCAAATTTATTTATTGATTGATTATTGTTTTATCTCTAGGTATCCTATCAAGAAGTCTGAAAAGCAAACTGAGTATTTTGAAAAAAAAATCCGTGTAATTGAAAGTATGTTCATAAGTATAGGAACAGTAAGATGAAGAGAAAGGAAAGCAGGTCCTGTGTCCATCATGGCCTGGTCTTGGGAACATGACTGGGGTGAAGAGACCGTGAAACAAGGGCAGACACAGACATATGCATGGAAAGGTTGGGATCAGATGGGTTGTGTTTGCTCTGATAGAGGGTACCAAACACACAACAATCTGGAAACTCAGCCTGTTTATCAGGAACAGCACAACACGGGAGAGGAGTTAGCCGGTGTCTTGCAGGGGAGCAGTCTCAGGTGGCAGGCGTCCTGGAGCAGGAGGCTGAGGTTGCTAATTTTTATATCATGTCTCGACATCATGGAACTGGCCAGGGAAGACTTTGTCAATTCCCATGGGTCTGAGGCATTGGTCCTTGACAATAATAAACATTCACTCAAGGCTCCCTTCACTTCTTATGTGTTGACTGACGGCTTCATCAGCTCCCCACAACAGATGTTTTGGGAACATAATTTGATAATATTTTAAAGTTCTAGCCAATATTGCAAAGCTTCTATTTTTTTGTTATTTCCTCAAAGTATATCACAGTTAAAAGGATGGACTGTGAGTTTAAGATGGAGGATAAAATGAAGGGCAACTTAAAATTTTATATTAAATTTGAAATATCTGATGAAGTAAGTTATTTTTGTGATGCTGGAAATCTGGTTGAAGTTGCATGTATATTGTGTGAATTCTAATTTCTCTTGATAATAAAAACCCAGAGTCAGATATAGGGGTTATTGTTGAAATATCAGAGAAATAGAGCAGCCAGCCAGTAGTTCTTACCTCTACTGAATCATTAGACTGAATGTGAGATCCTGTCTCTAGGAAACTGACTGAATACCTTGAGCTCCTGTCTTCTCCTGCCTTATATTCCTCTCTCCACCCAGTCCTATCCCTTCCTGTCTCCCTAGTGTTGGGATTAAAGGCATGTGATTGCCAAGAACTAGGATTAAAGGTGTGAACCAACACATGGATCTGTTTCTTTTAAACTGGATCAATCTAGTGTAGCCCAGCATGCCCTGGAACTCACAGAGATTCAACTGCCTCTGCCTCCCAAATTCTGAGATTAAACTTGTGTGCCATCACTGCCTGGCCTCTATGGCTAACTAGTAGCTAGCTCTCCACTCTGATCTTCAGGCAATCTTTATTTGTTAGATTACAAATAAAATATCACCATACATGTACATTTGTATTCTATTAGCAAAGTCAGGAAGAGAGATGAGAAATCTGGGAAGGTTAAGGTTTCTTTATTATTCTTATTGTTGCTGTTGTTGACAGTAGTATTAGGATGGTATTTCAATATTCATAACTAATATACATTTTAATTCCTGGGGAAAATAAGCTAAGTAGTTTCCTTAACACTGATTTTACCAGGGAGGTATGGGAATGATAGCAATTAATATACTTTACTGAATTTTTATTATATAATTAATTCCTATATATTTTAGCAGTTTATTTATAATAAAAATTATAAATGATTCAAATTTATGTAGCAAATAAATGGTTAACTAATTTATTAGCATTTTATTATAACCTAATATAGGATATAATTAATCACTTTTTGAAAAAACAGCATATTCTTTTAGAGAAAATAAGTAGGGGAAATGATGGTATAATTGCAATATTATCTCAAGTTTAAAGGAGACTTCTAGACAACCTATGTCTCTTTCCTTCTCTTTTTCTCTCCCTTGAAAGTCTTTTGTCTTTAATTCCACTGAAGAGATGGATGACTGGCAGCAGGGAATGAATGCTACATGCCATATTTTAAATCCAGGTTCCACACTGACTCCCTGCTTAGTAGAAACTTGCCAACTGCCTACCAGTTTTTGATCTTCTGCTCCTTGCCTAGTCTACAGAAGGGAGGAGGAAAAATCATGGAGCTCCCTGCCAAGCTTGAATCAGATGCTGATGTTATAGGGAGTACTGCAGTACATACTAAGAAGACATGAGTGACACATCACCATTGCAGCCCTTCAGGGCAGTATTTAACGTCAGAACTGAAGAGTATTCATATAATGTCATGCTGTCCATCACAAATAGATGTAACTTTATTTGTAAAAGCAATAACGAGAAAAATTGATAAGAACAGTGAAAGAGAATGAGAAGGGTGCTAAGACAGAGTGCAGGAGCTTCTGGAATTGGCCTTTCAGACAGAGGGAACAAGAAATGAAATAAAGCCTTGTGGAGCGGGGAGAAGGGCAACTCTCATGTGTTTTAGTATATACATGAAGATTTCATGAAAGCCAAGACAGTGGAAGGAACAATGAAGGATAATGATACTCTGAATACAAGAATAGGGTATTGAATTTTCAAAATTATGCATAATTTCAGAAAGGTTTGAGATTTGATTTGGAAACAGTAAGTTTCAGAGATATGGGTATTGACAATAATGAAGCAATAAAAGGTATATTATTCAGACTAAAATCTTTCAGCAACATTTGTAGAGCGTTAGTGTACAGACTGGGAAATGGACTTTCCTGTGGGAACCAGTGTTTACCATTCTGGCAGTGATACCTTAAAGGAGGTTGTAGTTACGGCTCTGTGAGATAATTGAGAAGATGTATTCACTCAGTAGATATTCCTCAGACTTGAAGGTCCCGTGAGAGAAACAAGTTCAGGAAGCTGTAAAAACTCCTTTGGGAGAAATCAAAATAAAGCAATTGTGTCGCTGAGCCTTAAAATCGCTGAAGGAAAATCAGCACTACGAAATGATGGGGTTTGTGTTTTCTCTTTTTTAATTAAAAAAAAAATTACTGTTCATTTTCCATACTAACCCCATTTCTCTCTCCCCCCCCTTCTTCCACACTCCTCCCATCTCCCCTATTCCCATGCCCCATTCACTCCTCAGAGGGGGTAAGACTTTCTCCTTGGGGAGTCAACAAGGTCTGGCATACTAACTTGAGGCAGGACCATGTCCCTCCCCTTATCAAGGCTGAGCAAGAATTCGCACTGTGGGGAATGGGCTTCAAAATGCCAGTTCATGAACCTGGGATAGGTCTTGGTGCCACTGCCAGGGGCTTCTAACAAATCAAGCCACATAATTGTCATGCATATTCAGAGGGTCTAGTTTGGTCCCATGCAGCTCCCCAGCAATCAGTCCAGAGTCCGTTCACTCCCACTAGCTCGGGTCCGCTGTCTCTGTGATTTTCTCCATCATGTTCTTGACCCTCCCTCTTTGTTCACATGATCCTTCCTTCCTCTCTTCAACTGAACTCCAGGAACTCAGCCCAGTGCTTGTTTGTGGGTCACTGCATCTGCTTCCAGGCAGCAGAACCCTCTCCTGCCAACCATCCCCCATGGCACCAGCAACCACCGGCCCCACCAGTACTGGAGGGCGAGCGACCACTGGAGCCATAGGGCTTTGTGTTTTCTTACACTAGTTTTCTTCATCAAAGTCTCTGTCATGGCTTTATTTAAGGGGAGACTTTGAGAGCCACTTCGTGAAGATGTTGTCTATTCTTCACCGAGATACAGATTTCTGTATTGTTAAAATGTGGTGATTATTTTTTTCTTTGTACTTTATGATCATTTGAGTGTGCTCTCCTGCCATAGTGCTAAGAACAATGGGGACTTCCAATTAACTTATGGGGTTGTAAGATTCAGTTTCTTACTTTTAAAGCCACCCAATGATGTCTAAGCCTCATGGTTTCTGGTAATAACTGAGGATCATAAACAGTCAAAAATAAATGAAATTACCAGTGTGGTAAGGAACCATCTCAGATAGGTAAGTTTGAAACATTCTCCACAATGGCAACGCCAAGCTTTGGATGGCTACAGCCAATTTCCAGTCTTACTGTAAGTAGTCATCTAATTCTTCCATTGGAAGAAACTAGTATCCTCCAACAATGATTTTATGCTTGTGAGTGACTAAATGGGCCAGGGTCAATTCAGAGTTCCTCCTTACCACTATAACAGAAAATTTTTGATCTAAAATTTGTAGACAGATTTTAATGCTAATATATGTAAAGGCAGCATATTTGAGAAACAAGTTAATAGCATCCATATACAAATCATTAAAATTTGATTTTACAAAGTAATTTAAAAATCACTTTGAATAAATCTATTAAATATCTTGATGTAAATTTTTCTATATTTTTCATATTAGGGAAAATGTTTTATTTCAGGAGCAAAACATAACATAAAACATCCCTCCCAGTATCAAACAGAAAGCAAACAAACAAACAAAAAACAAAATAAAGAAACCCAGCCTAGAGACTTAAAGTAAAATAATCTCAACTTTTGATAATAATGTCAAATTAAAACTATCATTTGTCGATGCAAGAAAATGTTATGTTCTCTTGAAACATATACCTGGTTGTACAAATGGTGTTTTCTCTGAGACCTTAAGTTTTATTTGACTCATAAATTCCTTCCAGAATTACATAAGAGAAATTGGTCCCAGGTGATGAGTGAACTATACCAGTAGGCAGTCTCTAGGGATCCTCTAGTCATGGAGAGATGATTCACTCAAGGTCATATCTTTCTGTCTGAGAGAAACCTACTTCCAAGGCTAAATTCAAGATAGGCCATTTAAGCTTCAGATTGACCACTCTGACAGGCAGTTTTAGTTTATGAGATCCCTGTGGAGTTGCCTAGTGAGCAACACAACACATCTCTTCCTGTGATCAACACGTTTCTCTCCATCTCTTCCACAGTTGGGAATTCCAAGGAGATTCTTTAATAAACACCCTTGCCACTAAATGTCATCTCGGAATATGCGTCCTGCCAGGTTCTGAGTACCAATGCTTTCAATGTTGCTATTTTACTGTTGGTCATTTCATTTTTATTTTTTAAATGAGTATACAGTAAAAGAAACAATTTAGGAAAGGGCCTGCAGAAAGTGGGGAAAAAATCTTGCTAACTACAGATTGGACAGTGTATCAATTTCTAGAATGTACAAATAACTAAAAATATATGCCGAACACACAAAGCCCGATTACCAAATGCATTAATGAAATGGATGTTTCTAAGAAGATGATGTATAATTGTCTAATAAACACATGAAAAATAATCAACATCCTTATTCACCAGAGAAACGCAAATCAAATCTATTTTGAGATTTTGTTGGTCAGAATGGCTATTAAAAAAAATAGAAACTGATGCTAGCAAGAAATTGGGGGAAAAATAAACTCTTACATACTGCTGGGATTAATCTGGCCCCCAATCCCCAAAGTAGAACTGTCATTAGATCCAGCTATACCAATGCTTGGTATATATCCAAAGTACTTAAAGTCAGCATACCACACATCCAAGTTCATTGTGGCACTATTCAAAATATCCATTTTATGGAATTAGCCCAGGTTTGTATAAAGGGATGGATATAAAGAACACATGGCATATATGCTCAGTGGATTTTCATTTAGAAACAAAGAAGAATGAATTATGTCTTCTACTGCAAAAGTGATGCAAATAGTAATCATATTGAATGAAATAAGACAGACTCAGAAATCTCAACATCACATATTTTATCTCATTTGTAAATTCTGGATTAGATGTAAATGTTGTATGCGTGAAAGCAGAAGTTAAAGTGTCTGCAGGAAGGAGCAGGTAGAGGGATAGAGAGAGGGCAAAGAAAGGGAGAGTATATGGGGTAAATATGGTCAAAATTCAAGATACACTTGAAGGAAAATGTCAGAATGAAGCCCATCACAATGTATAATTAACAGGAGTCAACACATTATTTTTATGTGATAGTGTCCTTTAGACTTCAGAGATATAGACAAGTATAGGTTTCCTAAAATTAAACACACTTTGGCACAAAGCAGCATAGGGCCATTCATAAAAACAATTTGGTTAGAAGTAACAAATACAGGACTGAGATGAATCAGGAGTTAAGAGCTCTTGTGGCAGAGTCCAGTTTCAATTTCCAGCACCCACATGGACGCTTACAACTATCTATAATTCCAGTTCCCAGAAATCTCATGCCTTCCTCTTGCCTCAAAGACACCAGTTACCTACATGGAACATAGATATACATGCAGACAAAACACCCATACACATTAAAATAACAAATAAATAAAAGTAAATATTAATGTTTATTTTAGAATTTTATTATAGCTATGCCAATGGATTATACACAGTCTTCTATTTTTATTACCATCTGAGCATAAAAGATAATAAAATATTACCATATTAATTGCAAATCTATGGAACTATTTACAACATTTGGGATTTGTAAGACTTATTAATAAAAAATATTGGGAATAAAGTTTAAAAAAATCTATACTTTTAAAGACACTGTTATGTTAACTCCAATGAAACCACCACCCAGTGTACTTGTTAGTTGTTCCTACTTTCTTTCTTTTTTGGAAGACAAGGCTCTGCTCCGCAGTACAGGCTGATCTTGGATGTGCAATAGTCCCCTCCCTCAGTCTCCTGTCACCATAGCAAGAGATAGGCGCTCCCTTCAGACTTCATACTAAAGTACAAAAATAGGGTGACAGGAAAGAATGTGAGAAGGTAAAAGGGAAAAGACTATATTGACATTTATCTGAATATAATTCTTTATGAAGTCCTGACTTCTATAACTATGATCGTGTGCACATACTCAGCTTATAAGGAGAGTCAAATATGAAATCAAATTGAATATGAGCCTAAAATCATTCCAGATTAATGACATCACCACATTAGATGGAGGGCAAATACTAATAAGATCAAATACCTTTTGACTATTGTACCTTGAATATAAACTTTCAGGCCAAAAATACTCCCTAAGAAAATGTAATAAATTTAATGGCTTGAAACTGCTTTCTGTGTGTCTCATATTAAGAAGATTAGTAAAAAAATATGTGGACAACCTGATGCAGAGATTTATTGTTTTATTAAAGATAGATTTATAACTATGGGATGAGGAAAGTAGTGGAAGGCGTGGATAGAGATGAGTGAGATATCAGAGAGGTGCTAGGGAAACAATAATCACAATACATTTCATACATGTATGAAATTGTCAAAGAATAAAATTGACTAATTAATTAAAACAAAAAAGGAAACAACATACTGGAAAGAAAATGAAATCTGATCCCCAAATAAAGGAATAAAGTCTGCAGTTTAATTTTTAAGTTCAAATTGTGTAAAAATTTTCAAATAAATTTCCATCTCCAATATACCCCTTTGTGAAATGGTGAATCCTCTTAATGATTTATTATGTAATTAATTTCACTGAAAATGTTGCATTTGCCATAATTTATATTTATGAATCTATTTGATATTTATGTTATTAATAAATAAATGGTGTTTTCATTATTCTAGATATAGTTTTTAGTTAAAAAATGTCTTCAGTATTCAATGTACATACAGATTTTTTTAAATCTTTGTTAAAGCAGTTATGTAGGGTGCCATTAGCTTGAGGCTGTCCCAAAATACACAACATTTATCACAGTTGAAGTCAGATTTTTGTAATACATTCAAAAGAGCTGACAAAATAATTTAAGGAAGGAAAGATTTCTTTGTTTCCTTGTTTTCTTGAATGCTGCTCATCATAGTGGGGCATCCAAAGCAGGTAGAAGAGTTCACATCACATATAGCAAGGAATCTCCCTATGAAAATGTAATATGCCTTTGCACATGTATATAAGTGAGAGATAGGATTTACTATGTTGTGCAATTTCAGATTTCTATCATCTTTGAAAATTATCATATATAACTTTTATGAGAATAAAAATTGAATAAACTCTTAGTGAAATCTTAACATACATATACTTTGTGAGATATTCTTCAAGTATGTGACATATTGCAATATTTTCATGTCTATTGAAAGATTAAGAAACACTCACAAACAATTATTAATTTAATATGGACAAAAAAATTTACATTTGTTAGTTTTTAGTTTTAGTCCTGACTTTGGTATAGCCATACCACAGACTTCTTAGTCACTTAAGTTAAAACGTTGTAACCTATTCTGAGGAAGAATATAATAAAAGAATGCTGGCTTAATTGTTGATATGCTTATTTTAGTTGAAGTTATTATTAAGGAAAAAATGGATTCCATTTTTATAATAAATTCATGACTACTTCACCAGAAAGACAGTGAGAGCATTACATCCTCACAGTTTTGTAAAAGAAGTTTCTTTCCTGCCCGGGCCTGCAGTGATTCAGTCCCAAAGAAACACACAGGAGCTTATAACAATTATAAACTGTTTGACCTATTAGCTCAGGCTTATTATTAACTAGCTCTTACAACTTTAATTAACCCTTAATACTTGTCTATGTTTAGCCTCATGGCCTGATACCTTCCATCAGCTTATTCTCATCTTGCTTCCTCTATGTCTGACTGGTGACTGACTCTGCCTTTCCTTTGCCCAGAATTCTCTTAGTCTGGTTGCCCTGCCCATACTTCCTTCCTGCCAACTGTCAATCAGCATTTTATTAAACCAATATGAGTGACATATCTTTGTAGTTTACAAGAGCATTTCCCGCAGCACAGTTTAGTTTTAGAATTTGACATAATACACTCATGAAAGGGCACAAAACTTGATAAACTCAACACGTAAGCCAAACCCAGCTCAAGAGAAAATGCTACAGCACCCAGTATCTCTTTTCATGCTTTTTCTTTTATCATTAGTTACTGCTTTTGCAGACACCCATCTCTCTCCTTTATGACCTTTTTCTAACCACAGTCACTCTGGTCAATTCTACCACTCTTAATTTGTCTATTAAGAAATTCATATAAGGTTGACTCCTTTCAATTGTACAAGAAGTGCATCCATGTCTTTGATTTCTTCTTTTTGTTCTATTCTACTAATTAATAGGTGACATTTAATCCACTGTTTCCTTAATGAATATTTGAGATGATTATTTTGTTGATGTCTATTGACAAAAAGTTTTGCTAGTAATGAAGAATTCAGTTCACATTCTTGGGTACCTAATAAGCATCAAAGGGAAATTTTCTAACACTTCATAAACATACATTTTCATTGGCAGTGAATGGCAATTTCAAGCCTTTGACGACAAATTTAGACAATATTTTAAATACAACTTTTCTTTGGAATTCATGATATAAAGTTATACATAGTTTCAATTTGTATTTTGTTACAGACCGTTTCCATGTTTCTAATTCATAGCTTGAAAGGATGCAACTTTTGACTGTTTTTAGAAATATTATACTTTTTCCTTTTTGATGTATATTATTTACAAATACGAAATGATTCCTTTATTAAGCATACACAGGGTTAATTTCTACCCTCCTTCTCCTATTCATGCTCCTCAACATTTCATTGTGTCTTTTGAGTCATGCTCTCATTCAGCAGCCCGGGCTGGCCTCAGTCAAACTCATAGGGATTCTCCTTCCTTGGGCACTCCACTGGTAGGACTGGAGATGAAGCACCACTCCTGATCTAATTTTACCTTGTATTTTGTGGCCTGAGTTTCATTCTTCTATTTGCTATAATGAGCAGCAGCCTTTAATTTTAGTGAAAACAGGTTATGGGTGTGTATTTTAAATTTGTTTGTTGCTTTTTATATACTAAGTTTTTTTGCATATCACAAACAAAAATGCAACTTGCTAGAGGCATTATATATTTGTACCCTTTCACATTCATTTATGTAATCCACTTGGAATTTTTTTTTGTTATGTAACCTAATAAGAACGTTGAGGTTAGGTAATTTTAAAAAAGATAGAAGGTGTTTTAATTTTACTCTACTACTTTATCCAGGTTTTATATCTATCTTCAATACGAGGAAAAGTCTAATAACAGCCATAGCATGATAGGCTTAAAAAAACTTCCCATATAACTTGTTTATTTTATTTCAATAATAACATTGATGAAGGTGAATCTACCAGGATAAAACCAAATGATTTGTCAATGTAGCTATGTATACTTTTATACATATATTAATTTTATAAGTCTCTCAAAGATATTTCATTTTTTTCCATATTCTTTTTTTCCATACATTGTTTTGTTTTATTTTTTCCATTCAAAAATATAATTAAAGAAATAAAATTTTTACCTTTCTTCCCCTTCTCCCGGTCCCCTCCCACTACCTCCGCACCCCTCCTCCCTCCCCCTTCTTCCTTGAAAGAGGGCATGGTGCCCTGCACTGTTGGAAGTCCAAGGCCCACCCCCATCCCTCCCGGCCTAGGAAGGAGTGCATTCAAAAAGACTCGGTTCTCAAAAAGATAATACATGCAGAAGAGATAGGTCCTGGTGTCATTGTTGATGGGTTCTCCATCTGCCAACTTTCGCCGCCACATTCAGAGAGTCTGGTTTGATCATATGCTCATTCAGTCCCAATCCAGCTGGATTGGTGTGCTCCCATTAGTTCAGGCACACTGTCTCAGTAGGTGGACCAGCCCCTCACGGTCCTAACTTCCTAACTCATCTTCTCCTAACTTCTTCTCTTCAACTGCACCTTGGGGGCTCAATCCATTGCTCTGATGTGAATGTGGGTCTCTGTCTCTATCTCCATCCATCGGATGAAATTTCTATAATGGTAATCAAGATAATCATCAATGTGACTATGGTACAAGGCTAGTTCTGGCACCCTCTCCTCTGCTGCCTGAATACCTAGCTGGGGACATGCCCGTGGACACCTGG
>PVIU01028811.1:0-18439 GCA_004026605.1 Ondatra zibethicus
ATAGACATATTTGAACTAAAACTAAAATGGATATATGGGTAAGTCACACTAATGACACATTCTGTATGATTTCTTTTGCATTGTTCATTCAATCTCTTTAATTTTGATTTGTTATTTTTGACTTTTTGAGATAGTGTCTTACTTTTTAGCTCAGACTGAACTGTATATATATACTTGTTCTCCAGCTGAAACTCATCTTTTTTTTTAATTAAAAGAATATTCATTTATTAGATGACTATCAACAGGTGATTCAAAAGACATGGATTCTGAACTCAGTGAAGGCATAAGAATAACCCAGAATTTCCTCTGAGCCAATAAAGAGAGCTAGTATAGAAGGTCTTTCAGGAGATTTTAGCTCCTAAATTTTTTTTTTTTTTTTTTTTTTTTTGTAAATGTAACGCGCCCGATCTCGTCGTTTTGTTGTTTGAGACATGGTTTCTCTGTATGTTTGGAGCCTGTCCTGGAACTTGTTGGAGGAGGCCGCTTGTTTTGTTCCAGGCTGCTCAGCTTCGAAATAATTACACGGAAACTATATTATTTTAAATCACTGCTTGGCCCATTAGCTCTAGATTCTTATTGGCTAACTTTTAAATCTTAATTTAACCCATCTCCATTCATATGTGCATTACCACAAGGTCGAGGCCTACCAGCAAAGTTTCAGCACATCCATCTCCGGCAGTGGCTCTATGCCTTCTCTCTCGCTCCACCTCCTTTCTCCCCACATTCACTTCAGTTCCCCTTCCCCCCTCGCCTATCTAAGTTCTACCCTATCAACAAGCCAAGGCAGTTTATTCACCAATGGTATTCATAGCATACAAAGGGGAATCCCACATCAGAAACTAGCTCTTGTAGACCAGACTGGCCTTGAACAAACATAGATCCACCTGCCTCTGCATCCCTAATGCTGGGATTAATGGAGATCCACCTGTCTCTGCCTCCTAAGTGCTGGGATTAAATATGTGCACCACCGCCATCCAGCTAACAAACTGAGTCTTAAGCAATGAGTATTTAAGAGTTATTATAAACAATAAGAAACTAGGACAGAATAATAAAACTGACACAAACTACTGATATTAAATGCAAAAGGGGGACGTTACTACAGACTTTATTAAAGTTAGTACAATGTAATTTAAATTTTGAAACTATGCTCAGATATTTGAAAACCTAGATAAAATAGAGTAACTTGTTCCTTGGAAAAGACAATCTGCCAAAACACATAACAAGAAATATGCACCCCAATTATCTCTATAATTTTAAAAATAATAAATGATTTATAACATAAAGAACAAACAATTCCTAGATGTTATACACTGGCGCATTCTATGACCACTGTTAAAGAATTTATACTAACTCTTCACAATCCACTAATGAAGTTAAAAGAAGAGGAATCTTAATCCACAATCTTATAATTCCATCTTTACTCTAACATCAAAAACAGAAAATGTATATTTAAAAAAGAAAACATTAAGTTCAGTATTCCTCAGGAACGTATAAGGAAACTGACATAGTTGTGTGATTAGCACATTCCTAAACATGCTAACAAATGCAGTCCAGTAACACAAAAAGAATCACACAACGCAATCAATTTCAATTCATCTCATGAATGGAGTACTGGTTAAACTTGAAAAAATCATTTTATTATTTTCCATTTAAAAATAGCAGTAAAGCACATAACTATGTAAATAGATGCAGAAACATAATTTTGAGATAGCCAATATCTAGTCATAAGAAACATTTTCAAAAACTAGCCACACTTCAATTTGTAAAAATATATAGATATCCTATGCCTGAATCATAGCAACGGTGTGAAATCCATAGCTTTTCTGTCAAGATCAGAAAGAAGACCATAGTTATTCTGATCATTAATGCTTTTTAAAATGGTCTCAGAAGCCCTAGTATTGTAAATATTATAAGAATACAAAATCAAATGTGCCTGAAATAATATAAAGAATCATCCTGGAACTGCTAAGGGAATTATAGCAACGTGAATCAAAGCAGTTGGAATACATGAAAGTCAATTATAATTGTGTTTAAGACTCACTAAGCAAGAGGAAAAACGTATGGTATGAGACTCAATATCCAACTACCCAGTGATATCGAAGTCAGATCTGGGAGGAAAGCCTCAAACATCACTTCACCAAACAGCATAATCCCTAAATTCTTTAAAACCTAACTGTAGTTCTCAAGCCACATCAACGAAACTTCTTTTTCCAACAGACAGAGATCACAACAGAAAACCTCAAAAATCAAAAGTAGATGGGGAAAATCCACACAATGTCATCCCTATACAAAGTATAATAGGCAACTGAGGTAAGCTGAGATTGAGAGAAATGCTCTTTCCAAAGGAAAAGCATACCAATTGGAAATCCAATATTAAATGGTCAGACCTGAAAATAAACACATACAAGTAATAATGTATGGAGTTAACCGGTTGTCTTTACTTATTTATGAGGATATATACATGTGATATATATGTATAAATACACATATGTATGCAACAACCATAAAAAAAGAGACCATGAGCAGGTAACACTTGTATGCAGAAAGGTTTGAAGGGAAGAAAGAGAAAGGGAAAGCAATGGTATAATGTTATAATATCAAAAAATTTAAAAATGCTGAAATACTAGGCTCAAAAATAAAAAAAATAATGTTAGTTTTATGTAATGTTCAACTTCATTATTAACTTCATCTGATTTGGAATCACCTAGGAAACACACCTCTGGGTGTTTTGTGGAAGGCTTAATTGAGGAGGCAAAGATCTACTCTGAATATGGTGGAATTATCCAATGGATTTGATTACAGGCTTTAGAAAATTGCATAAAGAGGTGAGATGCACACATACATTTAGTTCTCTTTACTTCCTACATATGGATACAATGTGGTCAGAGGCCTCATGCTCTTGCTGGATGCTTTTCTGAAGCCACAGGAGTAGCCAGGCCTCCAACTGCCAGGTTCCACCAACACTCTAACTGCACTAACTACTGGACCCAGCCTGCCATCCTATATAGTAAAAATGCCAATATCTGGATGTGAAATCCCACCTTCAGGGTGAAGAAAGGTTCACCTTGAAAAGTTCCAAGCCCCTCCCAAAAAACTGTGTGAGCCCTTGCCCTGTTTGGTTCTCTGTTTCTCACCTGAGCAGAGGCAGTCACCTTTCTGGTTTTGTTTGTTTGTTTTTTCCTCTCAATAAATCACTTGTGTGAGGCTTTGGGGTATTTCTTGATTTTGTGGTATTCCTTGACTCCTGACTGCCAGGATATCTTTCCATCCTAGGTGTAATGTTTGCCTTCTATCTATGATTAAGCTGTGGGAGAAAAACAGCAACAATGACAAAACAAACAAACAAACGTCTCATATGCTTAAATTGCTTTGTTTGGAAGCTTTTCATATAAATAAGAAAATTATTTATACAAGTTTAGAATGACAATTAGGTGTTATTTGAAATTTAAGATAGATGGTAGCCTAGAAGCAATAAGGTGGCTGGAGAGATAGGACATTGGTTCAAAGCACACGCTGTCTTTGCGGATGACTGGTGTTTATTTCCCAGCACCCACAGGGGAATGCCCGTAACTTCAGTTCCAGGTAATGTGATGCCCTTTGCTGAGCTCCAGATGCACTACACTCACATAAAACACATATACATATGTAATTTAAATAACACCTTTAAACAAAATATTCAGAAAGGATATACACTAGTTCTCCAGAACTCTGAAAAAAAAACACTAAAAGGGAATGAAAGAAGGAAATATGTTCTGTTTGCAAATTTTAAAAGTAAATACTAGAGAAACATAAATATTTTCTTCCTTATTCTATAGAACCAATGCAAACTTAGCTATTTTATAGATATCACCACACGGTTACTATACAGACAGAGCATTCAAATCAACATTAAGAAGTGAAGGAAATTGAATGCTTCATACCACATTATTATAGGAATTGCTTCTAAGTTATGGAAATGGAAATTATTTTGGTTTGGACAAATGAATAAACTTAGAAAATGCAGTAGAAAAGAGAACAGAGAAATGAGAAAACAATAAAGTGGACCAAAGAGAGTATTTCCTAACACATGATGTAGAAAACTAGACAAATGAATCAAAACAGAAATCTAGACACCAGCACTAGGTGACTCAGAATGGATCACAGACTCAAGGAAAATGAAAACACTATATTTTCTAGAACAATGTTGTTCAACCTGAAGGTTGTGACCCCATGGTGGTTGAATGACTCTTTCTCAGGAGTCATATAGGACATCAGAAAACATAGATAATTGCATTATGATGCATCACAGTACCGATGATACAGTTATAAAGTATCAATGAAAATAATTGTATGGCTATGGTGTCACCACAACATGAGGAACTGAATTCAAAGTTCACAACATTAGGAAGGTTGAGGAAAACTGTTCTAGCCAATAACAGAGTATAAAACACTAAAGGTATGAACCATTAGAGAATAAACAAACACTTGGACTTCATTTAAATTAAGTTGTTGTATTCTGCAAAAATTTATTAGCAAGAGAGTGAAAACATAAGATACAAACTAAAATGCACACGTTAAATGACGCATCTACTGATAGACTGTCACCCCAAATCGATAAAGCACACTTAAATTTCAGCTATATGAAGATTAACAATACAACTAAGAATAAATCAAAGAACTAAATGTATATCTCACTAAAAATGACACAAAGACAAAGACATTAAACACTTATGAGAAATATTCTGTCTCATGCAAATCAGAATAGTATGTATCTACAGACCTATTATAGAAACAACCTTAAAACCACATTCAGCACTCTATTACGAGTATTGCAAAGGACTTGAGTCCCTTTCTGGGTGTGTTCCACCAAAGAAGGAAAAGAAAGCTTATCTGCTTCTCTGCTTCGTCCCCAAGAAACCCGTGAGGAGGTGGCAGTGCATGCGAGGTGGCCTGAGTGGAGGGAAGAAGGCCTGAGTACAGAAAGAAACCCGTGATGAGGTGGCAGTGCATGCGAGGTGGCCTGAGTGGAGGGAAGAAGGCCTGAGTACAGAAAGAAACCCGTGATGAGGTGGCAGTGTATGCGAGGTGGCCTGAGTGGAGGGAAGAAGGCCTGAGTACAGAAAGAAACCCGTGAGGAGGTGGCAGTGCATGCGAGGTGGCCTGAGTGGAGGGAAGGGAGAATGCTCCCTCTCACTTCACATACATCTGTTTCAGGTATTAGAAAAAGCATGTGTTATTTAAAATAGCATGAAGTACTTTTATATTTTATTTAAAAAGCTAATAAGATGAGAATAATATGTATGGCATTCTACTATACAATAAGTACAGTAGAATAATATATTTAAGTAAATATATTTAAAATTCCCATGTAAATGTGATGTTACTTCATTATGAACTAATCAATAGTAATTTTATTCCTGAAAAAAAAGTCTACCCCTTTACTCTAGTGTTGTAACTTCCCCATTTAAAAATGCAACATTGTTTGTCATAGCCAGATCCTGGAAACAACCTAAATGCCCCTCGACCAAAGAATGGATAAGGAAAATGTGGTACATTTATACAATGGAGAAAAAATACACAGCAGAAAAAAAATGACATCTTGAATTTTGCAGGAAAATGGATGGAGCTAGAAAACATTATTTTGAGTGAGGTAACTCAGATACATAAAGACAATTATTGCATGTACATACATAAATCTAATCTGCATAGGTAGTAGAAAAAGACAAGATCCCCTGAGTAAATTGGGAGTATGGGGACCTTGAGGGAGGCTGTAAGGGGGGAGACGGGAAGCAGGAAGGGGAGCAGAGAAAAATGTAGAGCGTAATAAAAATCAATAAGAAATGCAATCTTACTTTAATAGTTGTACAAAACAAAAATATATTTTTTCTCACTTTCATGAATAAAAGACTAACTGTTCTATACAAGTTACATGAAAATAGGAAAACTAGTCAAGAATTCCACAGCTGCCTGCCCTACATTCTAGGTTTCTCACTCATACTTTCTGGACTCTTAAATACCTGCTCAATTATATAACTTCATTATTACTTTTCTTCCTCTAATATTTTTTTAACCACACAGAACTAAATCTGCCTTGTGTTATAAAACTCAGACATGTAGATAGGCCCTTGTAGTGTTGTTTTAGTCAAGAAAATAAGTAATTATGTTTTCAAAAAATTACACCAAAGACAGATTACAGAAGAAAAGTTACTGCAACTTAGAACTGAGTACTTCCTTTGTGCTAACTTATTCATTTTTTATGTTACAAGTCTTTAAATTGATCATCATATGTCACTAGAAACCATGCTGTGAATATCACATTATTCAGAAAGCCTTCACATAGCTCACATAGTAAGGAAATACTTTTCTGAGCAGCAGATGTAGCTGTGGGTATTGAAATAAACCAAATTCCTAGAATTTGACAAACAAATAAGTATATGGAAACTATAATTCTAAACTCAAAGGAAATAATTCATTACAGAAAAAGGGATTTTGGTGTAAAGGAAAAGCACAATTATCATTCACTTTGCAACTCTAGTTATGCTGTTTTCCATCTTTGTCGTATCATTCACAAGGTAAATATTTCTTTGTACCTCAAATAATGCAGGCAATTTGGGTAGGAAATAGGCCAATGAAACAGCAGACACTTCCATGTTTCAACTTTAGAAAATCATATAAATATGTTGAAAGCAATTTGTTATAATGTCTTTTTATTTTAGCATAATGTAGGAATAAGGATAAAATAGAAGCTGAGTCTTGTGTCTTTAACCCCCACATGTGTAAGGCAAAGACAGGAGGACCTCTGTGACTTTGAGGGCCAGCCTGGTCTACAGAGCAAGTTTCAGGACAGGCCCCAAAGGTACACTGCTAACCCTGTCTTGAAAGAAAACAACAACACAAAAGAGTGAATTTGGATGAATCCTTCCTTTTCCCTAGTACAAATCAGTTATTAATATACATCTTTAAATGTTTTCTTTTTCTGAAATAATTTCTTTCCTAAAACTATTATAGTCACAACCTTACTGTTTACTCCCAGCTGTCCTTGAACTTTCAGTAATACTCTTGCTGAGGTACCCCAAGCTGGGACTACAGGTGTGAGCCCTTTACACTACTGTTTGGAATCTTTTCATTATAAACTATCTATTACTAAATAAATTTTCTGTCCAGAATAATTTACCAAATTTAGATTCAGTTCCTGGAACAAATTAGGCAGTAATCATTCTGGCATCTTGAGTTTGTAGCTTTTCAAATCATGAAGAATTGCCTTAACAACCTTTGAAAAATTATAATTTAGCATCAACATAAATAGAGTTCTGCCATCAGTTTATATCTACTATATCAAGAGCTTTAACTCTAGTTCATATAAAGATAGTTACTGTACAAACTACAGCTATTTAGAAAAGCAAAAATCTAAAAAGAAGAATTTCATGAAATAAAGTAGCAGTTCCATGTGTGAGACAAGCACTGCTACAAGGAAAAGTGGCTAGAATGCTCGGAGCTAGCTCAGCTTTGAAGTTAAGAAGGTCAAAAAGTCAGGTGAGAAAGGTGGCAACTTTCTTTATAAGCAGCAGGGACAAAAGCAAAAAGGGCGAAGCAAAACTCAGTGTGACGTCTCATGTGATACTTTGAGGTGAAATGGGTACAGAGTCTTCTACACACAGAATGTTTCATGTGGTAGTTTTCAGTGACTAAAAGGCATTATCTACGACACATCCAATTCCAAGGTAAAGGTAAACTGGGAAGACAACTAAGCATTTGAGAGAGATTTGGAGGACATCATAATATCTCAGACCTGAGATATGAAAAAGGAAAACATGAATAAGAAAGGAACAGACAATGAAGTTGCTGTAAGTTTGACACAAAAATTTTTACATCTGACTCATTTTAATATTAGATCATTCAGAAGAAAGGGAATGTTTAGGTACTTCTCCTTTGCTGTTATAAAACATCATGACACAAAAGGTATTTATGGGCAAAAGGGTTCATTTTAGCTTTTGGCTCCAGAGGGATAAGATTATATCACTAAGAGGAGTACTGGCAGTAAACGGCCATTGTGGATGCAGGGAGCAGGAAGGAAATGGAGATCCTATTTGAACATCTTGAACCTCAAGCACAAAGCCCAGAGAGCAAATGATTTTGGTGAGTACGATGTACATATTTTATCAGGCGCAATACTGCCTAAACTTCCTGAATATTGCAACCCACTCGGGATCAAGTGTTAAATGCCAGATACACTGCGGGACCTTTGTCATTCCCAGAGTGATGATATACAAAATGTGTATGGATGACTTAACTAATGGTAAATTTTATTTATTAATCTAAATGGACAGGTAATATTGAAATATTAAGAGGCAAGAAAGAGGAAAACATACAAATAAAATGCCATACCAATAAAATTGGATTTTATAAGCCATTGTATTTTAAAATATACATAAGCAAATTTTAGTATATTCAACCCAATTTAAGCACATTGTTGAACATCTCCAAGACAGTGGTGGGGATAAGGTCAGATGAAGCTTCTTTAGTGAAGACCTGGGTTCACTTAACAGCAATGAAAAATAAAGTATCCCAAAATTCTCAGGACACATAGTGACGAATCATGAACTCACATATTAGAAGAATAATTTGGTTCTGGAAAGTCAGTTTCATATTTAAACACGTGTTTTTTCATGTGAGCTAAAGTTCACTATTTTATATATTTAGATGTGGCTTCCTAAATGTTCCACATACCTATGAATACTAACACATTTTGACTAAACATCTTAAGCATTTTAAAATTATCTTTTCTTATATTTGTTTGCATAACTGGATATCAACATGTAGGAGAATGAAAATAGATCCCTATCTTTCACCATTCACAAATCTCAAGTCCAAATGGATCAAAGACCTCAATGTAAAACCAACCACACTGAACCTTATAGAAGAGAAAATGGGAAATTTACTTGAACACATTGGCACAGGAGACCACTTCCTAAATATTACTCCAGTAACACAGACAATGAGAGAAACAATTGATAAATAGGATCTCCTGAATATAAGAAACTTCTGTAAAGCAAAGGACATGGTCAACAAGACAAAACCACAGCCTACAGATTGTGAAAAGATCTTCGCCAACCCCACATTGAACAGAGAACTGATCTCTAAAATATACAAAGTGGTGTGGGAGGTCCTTCTGTCTATGTGCTACTTTTATTGGTTAATGAATAAATAAACTGCTTTGGCCTGTTGGTAGGGCAGAACTTCGGTAGGCAGAGAAAACTGGACTGAATGCTGGGAGAAGGAAGGCAGTGGAAGAAGCCATGGAGCCACAGAACATAGACGCTGGGAATTTTAGCCGGTAAGCCACAACCATGTGGCGATTAATAGGAATGGGTTAAATTAATATGTAAGAGATTAGCCAATGAGAAGCTAGAGCTAATGGGCCAAGCAGTGATTTAATTAATACAGTTTCTATGTGATTATTTCGGGGCTAAGTGGCTGGGACAAACAAGTGGCCTCTTATAGTAACAAAGAACTCAAGATACTTGTTGACATTAAAACAACAAATAATCCAATAAAAAAATGGGGTACAGACCTAAACAGAGAACTCTCAATGGACAAATCACAAATGACTGAAAGACACTTAAGGAAATGTTCAACATCCTTAGCCATCAGAGAACTGCAAATCAAAACAACTCTGAGATACCATCTTTTGCCTGTCAGAATGGCCAAGATCAAAAACACCAATGACAGTATATGTTGGAGAGGATATGTGGTAAGGGGAACACTCCTCCATTGCTGGTGAGAGTGCAAACTTATGCAGTTGCTTTGGAAATCAGTCTGGCGATTTCTCAAAAAATTAGGAAACAATCTGCATCGAGATGCAGCAATACTGCTGTTATGTATATACCCAAAGGATGTTCATTCATACCACAAGGACATTTGCTCAGCTATGTTCATAACAGAATTATCTGTTATAGCCAGTAGCTGGAAACAACCTAGATGCCCTTCAACCAAAGAATGGATAAAGAAAATGTGGTACATTTTCACAATGGAGTATTACACAGTGGTAAAAAAATAATGACATCTTGAAATTTGAAAAGGATGGATCTAGAAAAAGCTACATTGAGTGATATAACCCAGACCCCAAAAGACAAATATAATATGTACTCATTCAAAAAATGGCTTCTATACATAAAGCAACAACCTACAATCCAGAAACCAGACAACCTACACAACAAAGAGGACCCTAAGAAAGACATATATGATCTTTATAGGAAGAGAAAAAAAACAAGATCTTCTGAGTAAATTGGGAGTGTGGGGGTCATGGAAGAGGGCAGAAGAGAAGGGGGAGGAAAGAAGGAGAACAAAGAAAATATATAACTCAATGAAAACAATAAAAAAGACAAAATATTTTTTCTTATTTTAAATTTCATGAAATAAAATTTACAAGTCTATTTTTTTAACATGGCAGATGAATATATGTGTGATGGTTTGAAAGAAAAGGATCTTCAAAGGGAGTGACACTATCAGAAAGTGTGGCCTTGTTGGAGTAGGTGTGGTTTTGTTGGAGAAATATGCAACTGTGTATTTTGGCTTTTAGATCTCATGCATGCTCAAGCTACAACCAGTGAGACAGATTCTTTTCTGCTGCCTATGACTCAAGATGTAAGAACTCTCATCTCCTTTTCCATCATGTCTGCTTGCATGGAAACATGTCCCACAATGATGATAATGGACAGAACCTCAGAACTGTAAAGTATCCAATTAAATATTTTCCTTTAAGAGATTTGTCATGGTCATGGTGTCTCTTCTCAACAATAGAAACCCTATCTAAGACAATAACATTTGTTCAAATTTGACAGCATTGACTATTTATCATGATCTTCATCTCTTTGTCTCTCTTGAGGGTGTACTTGGGTCTGTCGGCACATTTTTGAACTGTTTATTTCTCCCAAAAGAATAAAGTTTCTACAGTCATGAGCACACAGCTTCCTCTAACTTACAGGTCATTCTGATCATCCTTAATTAATATAGTCGGTATTTAATATTTCCACTCAATCTAGTACCCAGATCCACTCTTTGAAACGACTTCCCTAGCCCTCTTTGCTTATTCAACAAAAGATAAAGTCCATTACTATGGATTACATTTGCTGACACATCAAGGAACTCTCCTTTATATTTGCCATGTTTTCTTTTAGCTTCCTTTACTTTTTCTTTAAGGATATCGTTGCTTTTGGAACAAAAAAAAAATGTGCATATTTTAAACAAAAATTTATTATTTAAAATTTATATGTGTTTGAATATGTGCAAGTAAGTGCCAGTGCCTGTGGAGACCAGAGTCATTGAATCCACTAGATCTCGATGGGTATGTGGTTTTGAGCAGATGGAGATGTGTGTGGGAAATCAACCTGAAAGTGCAGATCACATTTTAAGCATTGACTGAGGTATCTCTGTAGCCCCCACTTGTTTTTGTAATCTAATGTTCTAGATAAGGACATGCGATTGTTTTCTCAAGATGAAATGCTAGTTGTGCATCCTGTGTTTCTCAGAGTCATGTGCAAAGGCAAAAACAGTTTTCTTGACTTACTGCTGGTCACCAATCATCATTTGTCTGCCTTCCTGGTATAGAGTTATTACTTACCCATTCCTTATCATCACTCTATTATTCTTTCATACATACCCATGAATTCCATTATTTAATAATTTGCTTATTAGTATGCATTTTGAAGTATTACATTAGCTCAGAATTTACTGAGGGACTTCAGTTGCAATTTCATCTGTACCTACTGACAAACTTTCATGATCGTAGGACACTAATTCGTCTTTGACATTGAAAAAGAAAAGCTCTGAGGTAGTTCATTGGGGCATAATAATTCCTAAAGTGAAATTTGGACACTAAATTGGTTCATTACCATAAGATATTGAAGCAATGCTACTATTTATCAAAGTGATCTAGATGTATATATACATGTGTACATATACATGTGCCTGTGTGCCTGTGTGTATAAATGTTTATAACATGTGTATACACAAAGGCACATATTTGTTTACACACAAATATACAAAACATAAACACATATCTCAGAAACAATGTATCCATACTGAATAATTTAATTATAATTTATCTTCGGAGGCCTTTACATTCCTTTCACACTTTATTTGCCTTCTAAAGTTAAACATTGGGCTTTTGAGTGTCACAGCTGCTTCACTGACACCGCTAGAATGATAAACATCTCTTTCCTTACTCAAACATGCACAGTATATAGTCTGCAAATTTGATTTGTATTTCAAGTCAAAAATAACTCTTGGAAAACCTAACACATTGTTTAAGCAATTCTTCCGATTACTTTATAAACACACAATATTCCATTGTATGGTTGTACCACAGTTCACTCAAGAACAAAGTTTAGAAACTTATAATAATTTCTGTTGTTTTCTAACTCAGAGTATTAAGGAGGGGACAGTTTTGTGGATATTGCATGTGTTTTATGACAGGTTCCTACTGGTTGGATTAATGTATTGAATATATATATATAATTTTGGGGAGATATGTTACACACATACATACATTTTTATTACACTAATACGTCTTATACTATACTGCACACACAACCTATACACACGGGCTCACAAATGCTAATAGAATCAATGGGAGCTCTTCCTGTGCTGAGATCAGAGGCGCACACTGGTAGGGCTGTGCACGCCTGGCGGTAAGATCCCCATGGGCCAGGCCTCTTTGTTTCACAGGACACTGCAACCCCACCCCCCCCCCGCAAGATCGCCCTTTCCTCACTGGGGCTTTGGTACCCCAGCACTCTCTCTTCCTGTGCTGAGATCGGAGGCGCACACTGGTAGGGCTGTGCACGCCTGGCGATAAGATCCCCATGGGCCAGGCCTCTTTGTTTCACAGGACAGTGCACCCCCACCCCTGCACCCCCCTCCAGATTGCCCTTTCCTAGATGGGCTTTGGTAGCCCAGCACTTTCTCTTCCTGTGCTGAGATCGGAGGTGGCTCACACTGGTAAGGTTGTGCAGGTATGGTGGTAAGGTCCCTGCAGGCCTTTTTGATCAACAGGACCCTACACCCCGCCCCTGCAAGATTGCCCTTTCCTCTGTGGAACATTGGAACCCCAAGAATCTTTCTCCCTGTGCCGAGATTGGAGGTACAGAAGGATCAGAAGTCCAGAAGGGACTTCCTCTTCCTGCACTGAGATCAGCTATGCAGAGGGGTGAGTGTGTACAAGTCGTCCTGGGAGGTCCCAACCCACTGAGACTCCCCTGACTGAAATCAGAGGAAGAGATGGTTAGGCGTCAATCCAAGAATTCCTCCAACAATCTGAAAAGCAACATGATAACACCAGAAACCAACCAGTACTCAACAGGAAAACCTGAGCAACCTAACCCAGAAGAAGTAAAGAAATCGACTTTAAACGTAGCTTTATGAAAGTGATAGAGACCTTTAAAGAAGAGGAGAAAAACGCATTTGAAGAAAGGGATGAGAAAACTAACAAAAAGTTAGAAGAAATGAATAAATTCCTCAAAGATACCCTAGAAAACCAAGAAAAAGCAATGAAACAGATAATGGAAACAGTTCAAGACATAAAAACTGAAATGGAGGTAATGAAGAAAACACAAACCAAGGGAAGGCTGGAGATGGAAAATCTGGGTAAACGATCAGGAACAGCAGAGACAAGTATAACCAACAGAATACAAGAGATAGAAGAAAGAATCTCAGACACTGAAGATACGATAGAGAAAATAAACTCATTGATCAAAGAAAACAACAAATCTAACAAATTCTTAACACAAAACACCCAGGAAATCTGGACACCATAAAAAGACCAAACCTAAGAATAATAGGGGTAGAAGAAGGAGAAGAAGCACAGCTCAAAGGCCCAGAAAATATATTCAACAAAATGATAGAAGAAAAGTTTTCCAACCTAAAGATGATATGCCTATGAAGGTACAAGAAGCATGCAGAACACCAAATAGATTGGATCAAAAAAGGACAACCCGTCTCCATATAATAATCAAAACACAAAACATACAAAATAAAGAAAGAATACTAAGAGCTGCAAAGGAAAAAGGCCAAGTAACGTATAAAGGTAAATCAATCAGAATTACATCTGACTTCTCTATGGAAACCATGAAAGCCAGAAGGTCTTGGATAGATGTG
This sequence comes from Ondatra zibethicus, assembly GCA_004026605.1. Classification (NCBI taxonomy): domain Eukaryota; kingdom Metazoa; phylum Chordata; class Mammalia; order Rodentia; family Cricetidae; genus Ondatra; species Ondatra zibethicus. Next base: position 14,134 of record PVIU01028811.1, read on the forward strand.
CTGCAGACACTAAGAGACCATGGATGCAAGCCCAGACTACTATACCCAGCAAAGCTTTCATTCACCATTGATGGAGAAAAAAAGATATTCCAGGATGAAAACAAATTTAAGCAATACATAGCCACAAACACACCCTTACAGAAAGTGCTAGAAGGAAAACCACATCTAAAGGAAGCAAGCAACACCCATAATAACACAGACATCTAACAGCCCTCTACTAACACAACTCAAAGAAGGGAAACACACAAAATCTACAACCCTAAAAAAATAACCGCAGTTAATAACCTCTGGTCATTAATATCACTCTATATCAATGGACTCAATTCACCTATAAAAAGGCACAGGTTAAGAGAATAGATACAAAAACAGGATGCAACATTCTGTTGTTATAAGAAACATACCTCAACACAAAGACAGACATTATCTCAGAATAAAGGGTTGGGAAAAGGTTTTTCAATCAAACGGCCCTAAGAAACAAGCGGATGTGGCTATACTAATATCGAACAAAATTGATTTCAAACTAAAATCAATCAGAAGAGATGGAGATGGACATTTTAAACTCTTAAACGGAATAATCCATCAGGATGAAATTTTAATCCTGAATATCTATGCCCCAATATAAAATCACCCACATATGTAAAGGAAACATTACTAGAATTCAAAGCTCACAGAAACCCCACACTCTAATAGTAGGAGATTTCAACACTCCTCTCTCACCAATGGACAGGTCAACCAGACAGAATCTTAACAGAGAAATAAGAGAACTAACAGATGTAATGAAACAAATGGACTTAATAGACATCTATACAACATTCCACCCAAACAGGAAAGAATATACCTTCTCAGCATCTCATGGAACCTTCTCAAAAATTGATCACATACTCGGTAACAAAGCAAACATCCACAGATACAAACAAATTGGAGTAACCACCTGTGTCTTATCGGATCATCATGGAGTAAAGTTAGAATTTAAAAAAGACTCCACCCCCAGAAAGCCTACAAACTCATGGAAACTGAACAGTCAACTACTGAACCACTCCTAGGTCAAGGAAGAAATAAAGAAAGAAATTAAAGTCTTCCTTGAATTCAACAAAAATAAAAACACAACATATCCCAACCTATGGGACACTATAAAAGCAGTGCTAAGAGGAAAGTTCATAGCACTGAGTGCCCACATAAAGAAAATGGAGAATGCACACATTAGTGACTTAACAGCACACCTAAAAGCTCTGGAAATAAAAGAAGCAGACTCACACAGGAGAAGTAGAAGAATGGAAATAATCAAACTTAGGGCTGAAATCAACAAAATAGAGACAAAGAAAACAATCCAAAGAATCAATGAAACAAAGAGCTGGTTCCTTGAGAAAATCAACAAGATCGAGAAACCCCTATCCAAACTAATCAAAAGGCAGAGAGAGAATACTCATATTAACAAGATCAGGAATGAAAAGGGGGATATGACAACAGACACTGAGGAAATTCAGAGAGTCATTAGGTCTTACTACAAAAGCCTCTATGCCACAAAATTGGAAAATGTAAAAGAAATGGACAGTTTTTTAGATAAATACCATATACCAAAATTAAATCAAGACGGGAGTGAACAATTTAAATAGACCTATAAGTCACGAGGAAATAGAATCTGTCATCAACAACCTCCCAACCCAAAAAAGCCCAGGTCCAGATGGTTTTAATGCAGAATTCTACCAAAACTTCCAAGAAGAGCTAATACCTATACTTCTTAAGGTGTTTCACATAATAGAAACAGAAGGGTCATTGCCAAACTCTTTTTATGAAGCTACAGTTACTCTGATACCAAAACCGCACAAAGACTCAACCATGAAAGAGAATTACAGACCAATCTCACTCATGAACATTGATGCAAAAATTCTCAATAAAACACAGGCAAACAGATTCCAAGAACACATCAAAAAGATCATCAATTATGATCAAGTAGGCTTCCTCCCAGAGATGCAGGGCTGGTTCAACATACGGAAATCTATCAATGTAATCCATCATATAAATAAACTGAAAGAAAAAAAACATATGATAATATCATTAGATACTGAAAAAGCATTTGACAAAATTCAACATCCCTTTATGATAAAGGTCTTGGAGATATTAGGGATACAAGGTTCATATCTAAATATAATAAAAGCAATATACAGCAAGCCAGCAGCTACCATCAAATTAAATGGAGAGAAAATCAAAGCAATTCCACTAAAATCAGGAACAAGACAGGGCTGTCCACTCTCCCCATATCTCTTTAATATAGTGCTTGAAGTTCTAGCAATAGCTATAAGACAGAATAAGGAGATCTTGGGAATTCAACATGGAAAGGAAGAAGTCAAACTTTCGTTATTTGGAGATGATATGATAGTGTACATAAGTGACCCCAAAAACTCTACTAAAGAACTGCTACAGCTGATAAATACCTTCAGTGATGTGGCAGGATATAAAATCATCTCAAAAAAATCAGTAGCCCTCCTATACACAAAGGATAAAGAAACAGAGAGGGAAATCAGAGAAACATCACCTTTTACGTAGCCACAAATAGCATAAAGTATCTTGGGGTAACACTAACCAAGGAAGTGAAAGATCTAATTGACAAGAACTTTAAGACATTGAAGAAAGAAATTGAAGAGGATAACAGAACATCAAAGGATCTCCCATGCTCCTGGATTGGTAGGATCAATATAGTCAAAATGGCAATTCTACCAAAGGCAATCTACAGATTCAATGCAATCCCCATCAAAATCCCAACAAAGTTTTTCATAGAACTTGAGAGAACAATAACTAAGTTTATATGGAAGAGCAAAAAGCCCAGGATAGCCAAAACAATCCTATACAATAAAGTAACTTCCCTGACTTCAAACTCTATTACAGAGCTACAGTAATGAAAACAGCTTGGTATTGGCATAAAAACAGACACGTTGATCAATGGAATTGAATCGAAGACCCGGATATTAATCCATAAACCTATAAACACCTCATATTTGACAAAGAAGCTAAAAATATACAATGGAAGAATGAAAGCATCTTTAACAAATGGTGCTGGCATAACTGGATGTCAACCTGTAGGAGAATGAAAATAGATCCTTACTTATCTCCATGCACAAAACTCAAATCCAAATGGATTAAAGACCTCAATATTAATCTGACCACACTTAACCTGATAGAAGAGAAAGTGGGAAGTAACCTGGAAAACATGGGCACAGGAGACCACTTCCTATGTAAAACCCCAGTGGCACAAACAATAAGAGCAATAATGAATATATGGGACCTCCTGAAACTGAGAAGCTTCTGTAAAGCAAAGGACACTGTCATTAAGACAAAAAGGCATCCTACTGAATGGGAGAAGATCTTCACTAACCTCACATCAGACAAAGGTCTGATCTCCAAAATATACAGAGAACTCAAGAAACTAGACATTAAAACTCTAAATTACCCAATTAAAAAATGGGGTAATGATCTGAATTGAGAATTCTCAAAAGAAGAAGTTCAAATGGCCAAAAGATACCTAAGGTCATGCTCAACTTCCTTAGCGATCAGGGAAATGCAAATCAAAACAACTTTGAGATACCATCTTACACCTGTCAGAATGGCTAAAATCAAAAACACCAGTGATAGCCTATGCTGGAGAGGATGTGGATTAAGGGTAACACTCATCCATTGCTGGTGGGAATGCAAACTTGTGCCACCACTTTGGAAATCATTGTGGCGGTTTCTCAGGAAATTGGGAATCAACCTTCCTCAGGATCCAGCAATACCACTCTTGGGAATATACCCAAGAGATGCCCAATCATACTACAAAAGCATTTGTGCAACTATGTTCATAGCAGCATTATTTGTAATAGCCAGAACCTGGAAACAACCGAGGTGCCCCTCAATGGAAGAATGGATCAAGAAAATGTGGAATATATACACATTAGAGTACTACGCAGCAGTAAAAAACAATGACATTTTGAATTTTGCATGCAAATGGATGGAAATAGAAAACACTATCCTGAGTGAGGTAACCCAAACCCAAAAAGACGATTATGGTATGTATTCACTCATTAGTGGACCCTAGCCATAAAACAAAGGACACTAAGCTTATAGCTCACAAGCCCTGAGAAGCCAAATAGCAAGGCGAGCCCAAAGAAAATCATATATAGATCCTCTTGGAAATTGGAAGCAAACAAGATTGACAGGCAAAAGTTGGGAATATGGGGGTGGGGATAGAGGTGGGGTAGGGGGCAGGGGAGTGGAGAGGGGGAAGGAGAAGGGAGAAGGGAAGGACTGGGGAGAGCTTGGGGGAGCGGGAGGG
>PVIU01028812.1:0-18437 GCA_004026605.1 Ondatra zibethicus
ATATACTTTAAGAACTTTGTTCATAGCCCTTATTTAAGAAGACATTAATGATGCAATTGGGAAACTCTGAATTATGAATAAATAGGATATTAAGAAATTACTGCTCGGACTGGAGAGATGGCTTAGTGGTTAAGAACACTGGTTGTTCTTCCAGAGGTACTGAGTTCAATTCCCAGCAACCACATGATGGCTCACAACCATCCATAATGAGATCTGATGCCCTCTTCTGGCATGAAGGCAGATATGTAGGCAGAACATTGTATATATAATAAATAAATCCTAAAAAAAAAAAAAAGAAAAGAAATTAATGTTCATCAGGTAAGGGCACTTGCTGCCAAGCTTGGCAACCTGAGTTCAATCCCTAGGATCTACATGGTGGAAGGAGAGAAATGACTCCCACAAATTGCCCTCTGACTGTCACTCATGCACTAAGACCTAAAGTGCACTTGCACACACTTGTATGCATGCACACACAAAATAGATGAGTAAATAAATATAACAAAAGAAATGAAAATTCCACAATAGGGACTGGGGATGAAGCTCACTAGCAGAAAGCTTGCAAAGCCCTGAGTTCAATACCTAGTGGGGGTGGGGAAAGCACTCATTCCTTTCCATTTATCCTTGTAAGAATGGGGAAATCACAATCCTCATAAAATAAGCAAAATTTTAATGAAAAGCAGCACCTTGTTCCTTATGCGGTCTCTCTTAACCACTTCCTCTTTCTTTTCAGCTTTTTCCAAGGTGCATATTGATTCTGTATTCTCACTCTTCTTCCCTTTATCTCGAAGTGCTTCTTTTTCTCTCTTCAGTTCCTCTTCCTTTCGTTTGAAAGCCTTCTCTTTCTCATAGCGCTCCTTCTGCTGCTGCCTCCGGCGTTCTTCTTCTTGCCGCTTCATCCTCTCTCTTTCTCGGATCATGCGCTCCTGATCTCTTTCATAATCCCGATCCCTGTCCCTGTAATCTCTGACATTCTCATCATCAGGCCTGTATGACAAACAAACAAGAGGGCTGGAAACACAGCTTGCCTGACTGGATGCTTTACCTACTGATGTATGATCTTGTGCAGGTCTCAAGTCCCAGCACCATAGGCTGGCCTCAAACACACGAGACCCTGTCTGAAAAACAGAGCGGAACAAAAGAAAGGAAGGTGAGCCTGAACCTTCAAGCATCCTGCAATTGCAAGTGCAGGAACACTGTGCTAACTTGGCCATCCTAATGAGGGTGCACTGACGGCTACAGCTGAGGGAAAAGCAGTGTTTTTGAAAACAAGCAAAACCAGAAGTCAGGGCTGAAGAGCTTGCTCACCAGTTAAGAACCTATTGCTTTTGCAGAAAACTCGAGTTTGTTTCCCAGCACCCACATCAGGGGCTCACAAGCATCTGGAACTCTGGTCACAAGGGGATCGGACACCTATGGCCTCCAAGGGCACTTGCACACATGTGCACATAGCCACATACTAGACACATACACATAACTGAAAATAATATAAATAAATCTTAAAAAAAAGAAAAACCAAAGGTCATTCACCTAGATGAAAATACTAGAATATTTGAAACCTTTCCTCTTCCTTATTCCACGTGTATAAAATAATTCATCTTTTTTTTTTTGACAAGGTCTTACTATGTAGTCTAGGCTGATCTGGAAACTAACAATCCTCCTACCTCAGCCTCCTGAGTGTTCTTAGAGGTGAGTAGACTATTCCAACCAGCAATTAATTTAACTCCATGCAAGTATAGGACATGCCGTCTACATTAATGGCTAGTGATGAAATGTGGCTCAGAGCTCTCAATCGCTGACTGACCTCTTTGGCTTTTCATCCTTCAGGTAAACATCAGAACGCCTGGACAGAGGACAACTTTGCCCACCGGCTCTTTCTTCAATCAGATTCTCTTTGTCCATTTTCTTGCCTTTGTCTCTTTTATCAAGTTCTTTTTCATCTCCTTTTTCTGGTTTCTTGAGCAGCTTTTAAAGAGAAAATTTTTATTTTTTACTTTGGTGAATAGGGCATCGCCTTCTGATTTTATCAAAAATCCCACAATATACTATTTTGACTTTAGACTACAGAAGGCCCCTTATCTTTGTGCCATTATTCTCAAACTTCCAGGCAAACAGCTAATGCACAATAGTGACTTACTAGAAGGATGCTACTATTGTGAAAGTATCATTCCTTCCACGGGAAGTGGTTTCATCATACTGTGGCGATGGGATCAAGACTCCTTTGGTTTTAAATGGACTCTTTTGAAGGGGTTTTGAGACAGGTTCTCACTATGTCGCCCAGGCTAGCCAGGAAATTACAATCTGCCTATATCTGTCTCCCTAGTACTGGTTAAAAGTGTGTGCACCACCATACCTGGCTATAGATCAAACTTTTAAGTCAGTCAAGTTTTTTGTTTTTATTTTTCTTTTATGTATATACCTGCAATGCCAAATGCCTTGATTACCAAAGGAGAGATCCATTGTGGGAATGATTCTGCCTTAAGCCTGAGAATAACATATTTATGATGGTATAATCACATTATCATTAGAGATAAATATCAAGAATTACTTGGCACTGAATTTTTAAAACCCAAAAGCCTTACACAATAGAATGCTGAAATTCCAACTCTACTCAATGCCACATATGCCACTCTTTCTGACATCATTGCTATAAAGAGGTATCATGGATACCTCTGCTAGGTGTTGGATAGGCAGAGATTCTTAGGCAAAACAAAATATCACAGTAAATGCATCATAAGAGGTTCACCTCAGGGAAAAGGCATCATGCGAGTCACCAAGCAAAAGGCAAAGGAACCACAGGACTTAAGCATGAGCTACTTCAGCACACACAGCCACTACAAATGGGAATCCAAAATGGACACAAAGAAGGTCCCAAAGTAAAATGAGGGCAGATGTGCAGGTTTCATTTGAAGTGTTCTTATTTCTCTAACAAACATCTACCTGTATTAGATGCCAAGATGTTCATTACTCAATAAGAACATTAGAGAAGCTGTCTAGCATAGCTGGCTCTACCTTCTGTCTTGCTCATCATGCAGATAAACAAGTCAAATCAATTGTGGCATGGTGGACAAAGACTCAGCTGGAACTGGGGTGGAAGTTTCCCCTGTATCAGCAATGATGAGTCCAAAGGAGACTCAGGAAACCCCAGTTCCCCTAACTGCTATATTTCCAGAAAGTAGAAGAAGGCAACCATGCTGTCATATCTGTGACATGTTCTCAGACTTTCTGATGGTCTAGCTGCAAGTACTTCTCTGGGATGTTCACTGGAGCAAGGGCTGCCCAAACCATACCCTTGGGAAGGAAGCAGCAAGGCTGAGATCTTTCTACAGGTTTTCCTCTTCCTATATGCAATGTAGCAATAAGCACCTGCTGATTACAGATTCCTATATGCAAGACAGTAACTCAGGAATCATGAGAGGGAAAGCACTTAAGGCAGGGTATTTGCCAATACTCTTCCCCCAGGGCAGCCAGTTAGGAGAGGCATAGAAGATGAGAAGGCAGGATATAAACTGATTTTCCTCTGAAGCTACACTGCTGAGGCTTCTGGGTACACAGCAGAACATCAGGGTGTCACTTGAATGCCCTCTATTTATTCTCTCCTATTTTATTGAGGTACTGGAACTGCAGGGCAGGCTGGCTTCACACTAAACCCTTCTACCTTGATGAATTACCTTGCCTGGTTTTGGGTTTCCTTTTAAAGAGAGATGTCAAATAGCTCAGCTTTCACAAAGACCCAAGTCAATCTGAAGGGGTTTCAACACATAACACTACCACCACCACCAAAAGTTATGAGCTAAGACCTGTGTGTGTGACATGATACTAGGTGCTCTGTATCATGTACTTGATCCTTACATTTTTCTGATTCACAGCTTGTAACAGAAACCTGTGTACCTGAAGACAGTGGAAAACAAACAGATGAGGCAACTTCATGTATCATTTATGAAAGAAAAGCTGAAAAACCCCCATATTCATGCAAGCCAAGCCTAAGTCCTCATTTACCAGGAACCGAGAAACTAGCAACCCACATAGCAAACATTATTAGTGACTTAAACAAAACAGGTCTGCAATGAAGGACGATAGAATTGGGTAAACTACTGAATCCTTCTACATCATCTTAAACTTAAAACTTAATATTATTACTATGATAGGAAATCTTTTTATTTCCACAACCCACCCCCAAAAGTGCAAAAATAAAACAAAACTTGCAACAACACAAGGCTCATGCATAGACACATGCAGTTTCAGTGACATGCAGTTTGTTTCCGTTGTTCCCATACCTTAATCTTTGGTTCATCCTTTACTTTTTCCCTTTCTGGAACTCTCTCTATCTTCTTTAGTTTTTCTATATCTTTCCTTTTTCGTTTCTCCTCTTCTTTCCATTTTCTTCTCTCTTCTTCTCGTTGTCTTTTCCTTTCTATTTCTCGTCTCCTCCTTTCTTCCCTCTTTTCTTCTCTCATTCGCTAGAAATACGAACACAATCCTTCCAATTACAAAGGCACCAAAACCCCAACTAGCTGCAAAGGCATGATGAGTACCTGCTAGCCCGTCTGACTTCTTTCCTACTTTGTACAAGAACCTTAATAACCATTCTCTGGAGAATCAAGTCTGGGACCTGCTCCCACGCTTTCCTTTGTATATTCCCTGAGGCATTCGGGTTATCACAAATGTCTCTGGGGCAGCAAAGCTCTCTTTAGGTCTGCAAGGTAAGCCCATAGGCTCACCACCACCATGAAGATGCCCAAAGAAGCTAGACCTTTAAGAGCTAACTGTGGGAAAATAGCTATTTCTCCTGTAGGATCCCAAGGCTCTCAAATGTTTATACACTGTGAACTAATCAAGAACCAGGCGAACTACAAAATGAAAACTCACCTGCTTATTCTTCAGGAAGCTCAAAAGTGGGGTTGTCCTTTTAGCTATAAAGCACAAGCAGATTATTAATAATGCTTATCAAGCCTGGAAAGGATTTCACTTTCAGTCAGCCCCTGCTATCCACTCAAGATGGGGAAATGACACCCCTTACAAAATCCACCCTATTAATCCAAACAAGTTGTATAGTATTCTATTTCAAAATGCAGGCTTAAACTACATTTTTTAAAAAGTGAATAAAACTGGGTGTGGTGGAATACACCTGAGGAGGCAAGAGGATCAGGAGTTTAGACTATCCTTGGCTGTATGGTCACATAGTTTGGGGCCAGCCTGGGATACATGAGACCCTCTCAAAAAAAAGAGAAAAGACAGTGAATAAACTGTCATTGGAATATTGAAAGTTGGGGCTGGAGAGGTGGCTCAGCAGTTAACAGCACTGGCTGCTCTTCCTGAAGTCCTGAGTTCAGTTCTCAGTGCCCACATGGTGGCCCACATCTGATGTCCTCTTCTGGGCTGTAGGCATACATGCAGACAGAGCATGTGTACATAAACATAAATCTTAAAACAAATGCTGAAAGTTTATATGAGCAATTTCTAGTTGGTAAGACACAGGTAAGTAAGTACATTTTTATTAGATAGGATCTTAAGTTTGTCTGACTGGAAAGAAACCAAGGGCAGGAGTGTGTGCTCCAAACAGCTGGTCATTCTGATGCCCTCGTTCTGCTTTGGGGAATTTATTCTAAGGAATCTACCTGTAATGAGCTTAATCTGCATATTCATTAATAGAAACCAAGCTTTGGCATTTTAGTAAGGGGCTGGAGAGACGGCTCAGGGGTTAAGAGTAAGTACTGCTACTGCAGAAGACCCGAGTCCACCTCTCAGGAACCACATTAGAATCCCAGCGCTAGGCAATCTGAAGTCTCCTGCCTCCCCAGGCACCTGCACCCATGTGCAACCCCCCCATAAACATTAGAAAAGTAAAAATGCCCCAGACATGGTGGCATACTAGGGAGACAGAGGCAGGAGGATCTCTGTGGTCATCCTGGTGTACAGAGTGAGTTCCAGGACAGCCAGGACTACAGAGGGAACCTGCCTCAAAAGAACAAACAAATATTAAAAAAAAACTTACTTAAATCCATTTTTCAACATGCTGAACAGTGATATTAGCCTTGATGGCATCTTTTTGAACACACCTTTTTTTTTTTCTTTTAAAAAAACTTTCTGTTTGTTTAGAGATAGGGTCTAATATGGCTTAGGCTGGTCTGGAAGAACTCATTATGTAACCAACAATGGTCTTTTTCTTTTCTTTTTTTTTTTTTTTTTTTTTTGGTTTTTCAAGACAAGGTTTCTCTGCGTAACAGCCTTAGATGTCCTAGAACTCACTCTATAGACCAGGCTGGCCTCGAATTCACAGAGATCAACCTGCCTCTGCCTCCCAAGTGCTGGGATTAAAGGCATGCACCACCACTGCCCAGCTCTCCAAGGATGGTTTTAACCTCTGATCCCCCTTCTTCTATCTCCTCCACCCCACTGAGTGCTGGAATCACAAGGGTATGCTACCATTACTGTTTTGTTTTTTTTTGAGACAGCATCCTGCTCACTTAATTGTCCAACTGGCCATGAATAAACTGTAGTGCAGACAGGCCTTAACTTTCTATCCTCCTACCTCAGCCTCCTGAGTAGCTAGGACTATGGAACAAATTTATGGGATAAATTCCTAGAAGTGGAAATCCTGGGTCAAACACATGTCAGTAGTTAGAGCTGGTTGATTAGAACCAACATCTAAGTGAAAATTTCTCAGATTTTCAGTTTTCGAATAATGAACTTCAGTTTTTTAGATTAGCAGGTCAATTTTTAGGAATAAGATCTTACTGCTAGAAGACATCAATTGTTTTTCAAAGGTTTCCCATCCACTAGGCATCCCGTAACAAGCTTTAAACTTGGCATACTCATAGCACAGCTGTGTAACAAACACTAAGTGCGCCAGTGGAGCCTTGTCTCATGGACGCAGTGTCCCAACCCCATGAGGCAGGTATTTACTGTGCATTCAAATAGAAGCAGTCTCAGAGAAGGGAGTGACTTCAAGATCACACAGCTGCCAAATCACGCAGGAGGAGACAGACTTAGGTAGTCTGATGAAAAAGCCACTGGCCCAAATCCTTTTCCTACTTACCTATTAATTCTCGATTTTTGGCTTCTATTTCCTCCAGCAATGTCTCTGGAGTGGACGTCATTTTTTCATTGTCTGTGGCATAACTCTCCAAAAATTTTCTGTATTCTGGATCTAAGTAATCATTTAAGAAACCAGAAAACAGAGACTTTAACCAACAAAAAAGAAATATTACCTAGGACAGATCTTTATCTAAGAAGATATTTTTCTGCTATATGGAAGACTTAAAAAACAAAAAACAACACTCACACAAGATATATTACTAGGACTACTTTGGAACTCAAATCACTGATACCCATGGTGGAGTCTGGTGTAACAGAGGGGTCAGGAAAAATGAGAGAGCATACATTAAAGCACACTGACAAGAGTTGGAACACTCTGTTCTAGGCCTGGGGTTGCAGCTCAGTTTGGGAGCGCTTGCTTACATGGGTGAGGCACTTGGGTTGAGCCCCAGAATCTAAGAGAAAAAAGTCTAAGGACCTATGAAACCAGAGCCACACTTACAGGAGAAATAGGAATTACATAGTATTCCTTAACAGCGTGTAAGCAATTTGTGCATGAGCACACGCCACTTTATGACACCTCAACATCGGAAAGTGTGGTGGTCCAAAAAGATAAATTAGAGGCCAAGTCCTAGACATGGCTTTGGAGACTGCGGTGATTCCTGGAGCTCTCTCCTAGGTATCTCCATCCTAAGGAAGGGAAATATACCCGAGTCATTATATTGTTTGCATGGGCACATTTCATATCAGGAGTATCATCAATAAAAAGCTGTGCACTTGACTCTTCACTGTTTCATAATAACAGGTTTGATTCTCAAAATTCAATGGTGGCTTACAACCTTCTATCACTCCAATTCTAGGGAATTCAACATTCTCTTCTAGCCTCTGAGGGCACTAACTATGCATGTGGTGCACAGACATACATGCAGGCAAAACACCCAAACATATGAAAAATAAAATAAAAAACACACTGGGGCTAAATCCTTATCTAATACAATAAGAGTTATATAACAGTTTTCCAACATAATAGTACCAAAATCTGGAGTTGGTTATGCCTTACATGGAAATTATGCCAGTTATCCATTCCTCTATTTTTGTTTAGCTTAATAACTATATGTATCCCTAACTGCATACTCAAGGCTTAGGGGATTAGAATGCTGATTTCAGTTGTTTTATATGAAGCTACTTGGCGATAAAAAGGTTTTCCCCTTGGGGGTGGGAGTGTCTATCAAGATGGTTCAGAGGTAAAAACATTTGCTGCCAAACCTGTTGACCCGAGATCGGTCCCCAGGACCCAAATGGTAGAGGGGAGACCAACTCCTAAAAGCTGTCTTCTAAACTCTACACTTAATGCATTCCCCCATCCCCAATTATATACATTAATATTTTTTCTAATAATTTTTTATTACTTTATAAATAATACCATTCAAAATTTCCACTTTATACATTAATATTTCTTAAAGTTTTGGGGGGATTAGAGAAATTGGTCAGTAGTTAAGAGTGTTGACTGCGGTTCCAGAGGACCTGGATTTAATTCTAAGCACCTTATAGTGGTTCACAATCACCTATAAGTCTAGTTTCAGGGGACCCTCTTCTGGCCTCTTCTTTCATCAGGCAGACAAATGGTATATAGACATACATGAAGATAAAATATACACACACACATATCAAAAAACTTTTACAATGTTTTTAACCATAGGCCAAACCTTGTCTTAGAAAGATAACAAAAACTAAAAGTTAAATCACAGCAATGGTAGGAGGCTGCAAGAAGCAGTTAATATCATTTAAACTAATTTTTGAGGCTGGAGAGATGGCTGACAGGTTAAGAGCACTGGCTGCTCTTCCAGAGGTCCTGAGTTCAATTCCCAGCAACCACATGGTGGTTCACAACGAGCTATAACGAGATCTGGCGCCCTCTTCTGGCCTGCAGGCAGAACACTGTAAACATAATTAAAAACTGCTTTTGCTTACCATTTCCTAACCAGCAGACTCAGAATGATTTACTGCTCAGTGGTCAAGACTGGATGGCTCAGTGTTGGAGGAATGAAATGCCACTAAGCCAAAGAGAACAGAAACACTGGAAAACCCACACCCACTCTCACAATTCAGCAATGCTTCCACAGGCATAAGATTTCCCATTAACTTTATTTGAAATGTTTCTAATGTAACATATTGGAGTCTAACGCACAAGAGCATTACGCAAAAGAACTTTAAAAAAGCCCCAAACAGCAATATATAACCAGAGCTATACTGTACCATCATCGATAGTCCCAACTTTTGTATCTCTTTTCTTAATCTTCTTTTTTGCAGCTTTTTGAAAAGGTGCAAATTCTACTATAGCATGATATTCCTGACCTGTTTAGAGAGAAGAAAAATGCCACCCTTGCTTTAATAAAGAAGATCTCAAAAGTGGGTACAAGCAAATCATCTACTGTTTTCTAGACCTATTTAGATGGCAGTCATTTGAATAGTCTTCCAAATGCCAAAACCCTTACTAGATTAACACAACTACAACAGAAGCGACACCGATAGCATAATTAAAGATATGGCATCGAGCTGGCTGTGGTGGCATGCACCTATAGTCTCAACTATTGGCAGGACTGAGGCAGGAAGATTGCTTGAGCCCAAGAGTTTCAGGCTAGCCTAGGCAACACACAACAACAAAAATAAATAAAGATAAGGCATAGAAGTAATGTTCCCTGAAATTCAACTTCTAAAATGCGGTATTTTGATATGTGAAAAGAAAATCTACAAATTAATTTTCATTACGAAATTCATTCCATATATTAGAGCATGGCATATTGGCTCGTCTATAACCCTAGCACTACGATGGTTAAAATAGGAGGGTCATTAGTTCAAGGCCAGCCTGGGCTGCCTAGCAAACACCAATTCAAAAATCCTAAATAAACCAGCAAATATTAGAAATCTCTTAAATAAGCAACTGTTAAAAAAATATGGTGGCTTTTTTTTTTTTTTTTGGAAATAGGACACATCACATAGCCACAGCCAGCCTCAAACTTTCTATGCAGCTGAAACTGTCTTAAACCCCTGATCCTCCTGCACCCACCTCCCAAACTCTGGTATTAAAGGGATACATGAGGGAAATCTAGACAGAGAAGCTCAGTGTGGTGGCACATGCCTGTAGTCCCAATACTCACGAGGAAGACTGCCATGAGTTGAGGCCAGCATGGGATACAGAGTAAGACCCTGTCTGGGGATGGGGGGAGATACTAATGGCTTAGAGCTAGTTCTGGGGATGACAACTAATAAGTATAGTGTTTCTCACTGGGATGATAATCACAGTCTAAAATTAGATTGTGGTGATGGCTATACAACTCTGTGATTATATGAAAAAAAACCACTGAACTGTATACTCTAAAAGGGTATATTTTATGGTGTGTAAATTACGCTTTCATAAAGATATTATTTTCAGTAAGGTACCAATATAAGTTTGACAGATATTATTAACTTCATTATGGCAATCATTTCACAGTATATATACATACATCAAGTTATCATATTTTACAACAAACTTGTACAAATTTGTCAATTTGATCTCACTAAACAGAAAAACCTGTTTAAAGTCAGGTATGGTGGCTCGTACCTATAATCCCAGCACTCAGGAAACAGAGACAGGAGGACTGCCATAAGTTCAAGGCCAGCCTGGTCTATACAGAGAGACTGTTTCAAAAATGCAAAACAAGCCAGGCGGTGGTGGCGCACACCTTTAATCCCAGCACTCGGGAGGCAGAGGCAGGTGGATCTCTGTGAGTTCGAGACCAGCCTGGTCAACAGAGCTAGTTCCAGGACAGGCTCCAAAGCCACAGAGAAACCCTGTCTCGAAAAACCAAAAAAAAAAAAAAAAAAAAAAAGAAAAAAACCAAAAGGACCTGCCTCAAAATAAATAAATAAACTATATCACATTTATAAAAAAATGCAAAACAAAGTAAAACAAAAAAAAGACTACATATTGCACAAATGATATGATTCTGCTGCTATTAAATGCCCAGAGTAGGGGAATCCATAGAGAGGGTAGATTATCTGACTGCCAGGGCTGAGCAGAGAGAAGACTGCTAATAGAGAGGAGTTATTTTGCGGATAGTCAAAACGCTCCAGCAAAGTGATGATCGTAGAACTTTGAGAATATTCTAAATCCTACTAAATTTGCGCTTACAGATGGTGAATTTCTTTCTTTCTTTTTTGTGGGGGAGTTCTCAAGACAGGGCTTCTCATTAGCTATGGAGTCAGTCCTGGAACTTGCTTTGTAGACCACGCTGGCCTTGAACTCACAGAGATCCGCCTGCCTCTGCCCCTGAGAGCTGGGATTAAAAGTGTGTGCCACCACCACCCGGCAAAAGATAGTGAATTTCAATTGAAAAAGAAAACTGACTGCTAAAAAATAGATATACCCGATCATTCCCACTGAACAATGTCGTACATGGTACAAAATACTGTCTTCTCAAATAAAATAATAAAATAAAAAATACTATCTTCTCTTCAGTGCCATAAACTAGAATAAAATAACAACTGGGTTCTTATGTGGGGTTGGGAGGCACAGATGCAATCCTAGTACTTAGAAGAAGGCAGGAGGATGAGGAAGTCAAAGCTAGCCTAGGCTACATGGGACCTGTCTCAAACAAAAACAAATCATGAAGGAAACATGGTTATGAAAATCCTAACAAATGCAGAATCAGATCAAGGGGATTAACTGCTATCTATTGGAGGAGCGGAAGAAATAAAACTAGACTGAAGCACAGTGGGAGATCAACTGGGGGAAACAAACAAAAACCAAACCAGAGCCAAGGCAAGGTGGTGCAGGGCTATTACTGCCAGGATGAGTTTGGAATTTTTGTTTCAAGGCAAGGTGGTGTAGGGCTATTACTGCCAGGATGAGTTTGGAATTTTTATTTCACAACTATCAACTTAAATCATCTTTTCAAAAGGGTTAATTTCAAGTTGAGGATGTAGCTCACTGACATAGACACGGCCTCATATGTGAGAGACCTTGGGTCTACTCTTCTGTGTGTGAGTGTGCGCGCACACACACACACACACACACACACACACACACACACAATGAATCTTATGGCAATTAAAGTATACAAAAATAGAAAAATAGGGCTGGGCGGTGGTGGCGCATGCCTTTAATCCCAGCACTCGGGAGGCAGAGGCAGGTGAATCTCTGTGAGTTCGAGGCCAGCCTGGTCTACAAGAGCTAGTTCCAGGACAGGCTCCAATGCCACAGAGAAACCCTGTCTCAAAAAACCAAAAAAAAAAAAAAAGTTCTCAGTTTAAAAAAAAAAAACAAAAATAGAAAAATAGAAACCCCTGTAAGGAGAAAGTGGCTGTCTACACATTGGCTGATGAGGACACAGAATGTATAGTATATTAAGTCTCAGGGAAGAATGCACTTTAGGGGCTGAGAGATGGCTCAGTGATTAAGAGCACTTATTGCTCTTAGATCTGGGTTCAATTTCCAGCACCCACATGGCAGTTCACAACCATCTGTAACTCTCCAGTTCCAAGGGATCTGGTGCCCTGGTCTGGTCTCAGTGGGCATCAGGCATGAATATGGTGCACAGACATACATGCAGGCAACGCTCATACACAGAATTTTAAAAAAAAATACACACAATAAATGTTACTTAAATATACAAAACTACACACAATGGGCTGGTGAGAGGACTCAGTGGGTAAGTACGTTTGCCACCAAGGCTGATGACCTGAGTTCAATCCCCAGGACCCTCACAGTGGAACAAGAGAACATGTGTACCATAACCCACAGACACACAAAATAAATAAATACACGTAATAAAATTGCTTAAGAAAATAAATCAGGCAGTAGTGTTTAATCCCAACACTCAGGAGGCAGAGGCAAGTGGATCTTTGTGAGTTCTGAGTTTGAGGTCAGCCTGGTCTACAGAGCAAGTTCCAGGACAGGCTCCAAAGCTACACAGAGAAACCCTGTCTCGAAAAACCAAAGCCAAAAAAAAAGAGAGAGAGAGAAAGAAAAAAGAAAATAATACATTGATAAGACTCCTAACTTGTATCAGATGTAAAGGATAAAGAAATAAAAATATCACTACAACTTGTGAGCTAAGTGAGAAATCACTGCTACCTACTAGAATAAAAATGCTGGTCATCAAAAATAGCTAGTTTGGGAAGTTTTATAGAAGTTAGGCATGGAAGAGTATAACAGAGAGTGACTGCAGCAAGTGAGAAGCCCTTGTTTTATCCTTTATGCACACAAGTTCCATAAAAACAGCTGTCAAGCCTTCAGCTTTTATTGGCATATACCATAACAAGGATTCAATATTTGAAAACTGGAAATAATTGAGAAACCTTATATCATTTATCTATAATTATAAAACCAAATGAAAGATGGCAAATGCCAACCTGGATACATTCTGGCTAAATATTGCAAGTAGGCAATAGCAAGTAAAAAGTGAGATTGGAGTTAAGTCAGAAATTTGTCATTGCTATATATTGTGTGTCCTGGATACCAAGAGCTTGTATGTTTATGTGTTTCACTGGTGCTGGGGATCACACCAGGGCCTCACATGCTATCAATCATTACATCTTCAGTCTGGGAGATCAAAGTTGATGAGTTAGCTATATACAACTTTGTGAGAAAGATAAACAGTACTCTCACTGAGGACTACTGACCTAAAGGATATTAATGTCTCTAAAGCAGAAAGTCAACACTTAAAACATGTTTAAGGTGTCGCATAAGGAGAAATCAGTGGCAATTTCATTCACTGGATCCAACTAAAGGAAGTTGATAAAAATATCTCAGGATTATAAAACCCTTCACATGTTGCACATTCTATCTCAGAGGAGCTGAGAAAAAGCACCTACATAGGCATGGAGAAAACAGGGTTTTGTGTACTGCTCTCCCTCTCCCCCTCCCTGACCCTCTCTTTTTCCAGGGTCATTCTATGCAGCCCAGAATGACCTCTAACTTGCAGTCATCCTCCTGCCTCTGTCACCAGAGTGCTGATAATACGCATGCTTTGCTACAGGCTGCACACAGTCTCTTCAATGGAAAAATGGCAAACTCTCCTAAATCTTAGAAAGACTCACCTTTATTGTCAAGGAATACATAGCCATCAAATCGGTCCCTGAATAAAATAATGTCTTCTTGGTTTTTAAAGTTGATATACGCTCTGGCATACATATGAGGATACAGGCTGTAGAGGGGAAAGAAGTTATGTGAATATGCTTGCAGGTGTCTGGCTGAATTGCAAACATGTATGCATCAAAGAAACTAGCTCAAAACCAAAAAGGAGTAGGATAAAAGAATGGAAGATTGCTTTCCACCCCCGTTTTTAATTATTATTATTATTTTTTACCTAGTATCATTGGAAAAAAACTCAAAATAATCATGCTCAGGCATAGGTTGAAGATGTTCCTGAAGCTGCTCCTTGGTCAAAGTAGGAGGTAATCTTCGAATTACCACCTTAGGAAATACGAAGAAAACAAGATCAGCACACATCAACTTTCTTGCATACCCTAATCATGGCTCTTGAGGATCAGCTTTAAAATACAAAAGCACTGAGAATATTCTCCGGCAGCCCAATACTCAGGATTAGTCAAAGGTAGGACAACGCGGGTTTATAAACACTCTCGGAAATGACAACTGTCTGGCGCAAGGACAATCTCAGGTTCTGCTCTTAAATAGCAACCCCGCAGTGTGAAACCCGTTCTTAAACGGATCTGTTGGTAAACAGGTAGACAAATCCTGGTCTTTCGTGGGTGTCACGAAACCGTATCTCTCACACTCGTATTTCTAACTCGCACTGGAAGAATGCCCTCCCCATTCTGCTTAACATACGCAAAAATATTTCGCCCATCGCCGTCCGTCTGTCGTGCCCCTCCAGGTCAAGTCCCTTAACGGACTTCCCCAACTCGCCTCCATAATACACCACAATCACTCCCACCCCTCACCCGCGGTGTCGCAAGGACTATTTAGCAATTCAGCCCAATTAAAGTTACCCTATCTTGACTGCCGCTCCCCTCTCCCATGACCACCCCACAGTCGCAACTCTAACTTAACCCACCCTTCTCATCGGGGAGCCCTCGCTTTCCCTCACCGCCCCCCCCCATTCGGGGGCTTGACCAGAACCCGCTAATCCCATTTCCACCGGCGCTTGAGACCCAGCGAAGCGATTTTCATTCAGTCAGAAAGAGAAGAGAAACCAGGGAGAAGAAGAGAACAGCCCCATTCCCAGCCAGCCTCCCCAATCCGTGTACACGTCCCGCCCTCCCTAGGGCCACCCGCCGGTAGGCACCTTGCTTAAAGCTTCTTTCTTCTCGCGGTTGCGGTCTTGCTTATCTTCCCCTTTGGCGCCTTCGGCAGTAGCACCAGCGCTGCTGCCCGTGGCACCCTGAGGCGTTAAGAGGGTCACTCGCTTCTCCTTAGGCCTGTGATCTTTCTCTTCCTTCATGGCCACGGTTACGCTCCTCGGAGCGGTGGCTCAGCTGCGATGCCGTTACGCCGGTCACCTACGACTCGCGGCAAGAAGCCTTCCGAACTCCGCCCCTAACAAATGCCCATGGTGATAAGCGGAGCCTGGCGTTCCATTGGGCTCCCCGAGATCTCGCGAGAGTCGAGGGCACCCAGTTTTACTCCGGGGGCAAGGGTTTAACACCTGGTCTATACTTCCCGCCTGCCTAATCGCCGCGCGGCCCAATCCCCTAGCGGCCCAGAGTCCCTCGGGGCCCGCCCCTTCGCGCGTCAGTAGCAACTCCGCCATCTTGTCTGGAAACGACTCTTTCGTGGACTACAACTCCCTGCATGCAACGCAACTACCCGCCTAGGATTGGAACGTGGGAATTTTACAGCTGTCTCAGGGTCTCTATTTTAAGTGCCTGTGATCCTTTTTTTTTCTTTTTTAGTTTTTCGAGACAGGGTTTCCTCAGTGTAATAGCCCGTGGTTGACCTGGAACTCACTTTATAGACCAGGCTGGCCTCGAACTCACAGAAATCCACCTGCCTCTGCCTCCCGAGTGCTGGGATTTACAGGTTTGCGCCACCACCGACCAGCATATGTGATCATTTAATCTTAAATTTTAGAGTTCAGTTTTTTCAGATAAGGTTTTGAGCCGCGTGTGGTAGCTGGTGCCTGTAATCCCAACACTGGGGAGCCTGTGGGTGGAGGATCACAGCAGGTTCAAAGTCTGGTCTGAATAGCAAGTTCCAGGCAAATTAGTGCTAGATAGTGGAGCCCTGTATCAACCAAACAATCAATAGGTAAATAAATAGATAAAGAAAAGTTGTCTTTTTTTTTTTCTGGAGTACACTTTCAGAAGTGTTAAAGCCTAGTATGAAGATTTACTGATTAGGATTTGCAAAATTAATCGGGTGGTCATGGCACATGCCTCAGAGGCAGGCAGATCTCTGTGAGTTTGAAGCCAGCCTGGTCTACAGAGCAAGTTCTAGGACAGCCAGGACTAAGCAGAGAAACCTCTCTAAAAACCAAATAAGTAAATAAAATTAGGATTTACAGAGACTCAAGAAATACATTATACTAATTTCAAGGAGTTACAACCAAAATGTATGAGTTTTGTTTTCACCCCCCACCTCACCCTATTTTTTTGTAACTAAAAGATTCTCTACTGATATTGGTTCACTTTACTCTCTTCTTTTTAAAAAGGACAAAACTGACCGTAAACCCTACAATTTAAATCTCCTTAGCAGGTGAACGGACAAGCGGGCTGTGCTGCATCCCCGGGATGAAGTACTATGCTGTAGTAGTGACCAGTGACACATTGTGTAAATAGGAGCAAGAAGATGAACTATCAGCCAGGTGCAGTGGCGTGTTCCTGTTGTCCCTGCATTTGGGAAGCTGAATCAGGAGGGTCATGAATTCTAGGTCACACTGAAGTACCCAACAAGACGCTTTCTGTGGAAGGAAGGAGGGACTGAAGAAAGGAATAAGGCATTTTGTTGGTACACGCTCCTGAGTGGAAGCCGGGGAGGCCTCCGGCGCACTTGCTGGTCCCTGCAGAAGACAGGGCACTGTGCCACCTTGGTGTTGCAGGTTCCTGATCCTTGTAGGCAGTTCTCAGCGCATTGACTGAAAATAACCATGTTGTGTTACATTGAAGAAAGAATGGGTTCTGGAGACCTGAAGCCTGAGGAGTTGGCTGTTCCAAGGGATGGCCAGATCCTGAGACCTTCAGGCTTGCTTGTAGCACTGTATTCTTGGTGGGTGGGTGGGGGCCTGAACCAGCGTATTTACATGAGAGGTAGACAGCATTAGCGGCCTGTGGCGTCACAGACCTGTCTTAGCTACTATTCTGCCCCTGAGCATTAGTTCAAGACCAGCCTGGGTAGGATACTAAATTTCCACGGTTCTCCACCCCAAGAGACAACATTTCTTAACATTTATTTTGTCTCATAAGTACCTTTTGTCAAATGATTCCAATGAAGTATTTTAAAGCATGTGGCAGGAACCAATTTAGAAGCAGAGTGTATGCCCATCAAAATCCCAGCAAAATTCTTCAAAGACCTCCAAAGAATGGTACTCAACTTCATTTGGAAAAGCAAAAAACCCAGGATAGCTAAAACAATCCTATGCAATAAAGAAACTTCTGGAGGCATCACAATCGCTGACTTCAAACTCTACTACAGAGCTACAGCACTGAAAACAGCCTGGTACTGGCATAAGAACAGACAGGAGGACCAATGGAACCAAATAGAAGACCCGGATATCAATCCACACATCTTCGAACACCTGATCTTTGATAAAGAAGCAAAAAAAAAAAAATCAAATGGAAAAAGAAAGCATATTTAACAAGTTCTGCTGGCATAACTGGATATCAACATGTAGAAAAATGAAAATAGACCCATATCACCATGCACAAAACTCAAATCCAAATGGATCAAAGACCTCAACATAAAGCCAGCCACACTGAACCTTATAGAAGAGAAAGTGGGAAGTACACTTGAACGCATTGGCACAGGGAACCACTTCCTAAATAGAACCCCAGCAGCACAGACACTGAGAGAAACAATCAAGAAATGGGACCTCCTGAAACTGAAAAGCTTCTGTAAAGCAAAAGACACGGTCAACAAGACAAAACGACAGCCTACAGAATGGGAAAAGATCTTCACTAACCCCACATCAGACAGAGGTCTGATCTCCAAAATATACAAAGAACTCAAGAAATTGGTCATCAAAAGAATAAATAACCCAATAAAAAAAATGGAGTGCAGACCTAAACAGAGAACTCTCAACAGAGGAATCTAAAATGGCTGAAAGACACTTAAGGAAATGTTCAACATCCTTAGTCATCAGAGAAATGCAAATCAAAACAACTCTGAGATTCCATCTTACACCTGTAAGAATGGCCAAGATCAAAAACACTGATGACAACTTATGCTGGAGAGGTTGTGG
>PVIU01028813.1:0-18436 GCA_004026605.1 Ondatra zibethicus
TGGACACCTGGGATCCCCAGGGCCAAGTATCTTGCCAACCCTAAAATGATTCTCTTAATGTAGATATCTTATTCCCTTCTCCAATGTCCACCTTTCTTCCATCTTCACCCTCCCACTCCCCCAAGCTCTCCCCAGTCCTTCTCCCTTCTCTTTCCCCCTCTCCCCTTCCCCTGCTCCCCTACCTCCCACCTCTATCCCCACCCCTGGCTTCCAACTTTTGCTTGATGATCCTGTTTGCTTATAGAAAACGCTATCCTGAGTGAGGTAACCCAAACCCAGAAAGATGATTATGGTATGTACTCACTCATTAGTGGACCCTAGCTATAAAATAAAGGTCACTAAGCACTTAGCTCACAAGCCCAGAGAACCCGAATAACTAGGTGAACCCAAAGAAAGCATACACAGAATTTTTTTAAGGATAAGAAACACACACAAAGAGAAGAGAGAACACAGAGATAGAGCGAGATTACACAAACAAAGCCCATAAAAACACAAAATCAGAAATCATATTATACAAGCAAAAGATAAATAAGATGGAAAATGCCCAAACAAAGCTATAGGAGACAACAAAAATCTATAAAAACCTTATTCAATTTGTTTTATGTTTACCATGTACTTCTGGGTGTTGGGATCATTTGAAGTCCTGGCCTCCAGCTGCTCTTCCCTGCTAGAGAGCTTTCCTTTCCTTCTGATTTGAGTTACTGAAGGCTGTGTCATAATTGTTTACCAGCTCTGCTTCACGAGCACGTGTTGCCTTGAGGATCAAAGGATAAGGTTTTCACCTGTTGGCCCACCTGACTGTTGGGTATATAAGCCTCCATGGTGCTATTGAATAAAGGGCTTCTTACCAGTGTGTAGAGGTCCGTGTCTCTGTTTCTCTGTCTGTGTTGTCTGTCTGTCTGTCTTTGTGTGTTACAACCTCCAGCCCCTTGCCCAAAGCTCACAAACTGTATGGTAGCGCATAGAGCGCAGGCAGGCATTGTGCGCGGCACTGGGTATGAGGCCTACCCTTAAGTGAGCCTCCAGCAGGTATCAATTGCAGATAGCTTCTTACGTAGGGATGGGAGCATGTGTCTGTGTCTATTTCCCCTCTCAGTGCTCTGACCCCACAAATTTTGGCTTGAATTTGTGAAAGTCCTGTATATGCTGCCACAGTCTTTTCTGTGAGTCAATCCTGTTGTGTCTGGAAGACAGGGTTTCCTTCATGTCATCCATCCCCACCAGCTCTTACATTCTTTCTGCCTCTTCTTCCTCACAACCCCCTGAGCTTTGAGGGGAAGGATTTGATGAATACATTCCATTTAGGGCTGAGTGTTCCAAAGTCCCTTCCTCTCTGCACATTGTACAGTTGAGGGATTATGTATTAGTTAGCATCTACTGCAAGCGGAGGCTTCTCTGACAATGACTGAACTCAAGGCAGTGATCTATAGGTAGAGCAGAATGCCATTTTATTGCTGTGTTCTTTGGCATAAAAATCATTATCATTATCATCATCATCATCCATGCACTGTCAATGCTTAAGCATGCGTGGGCAGCCCGTTTATGATAGTTATCCAGTTGTTCCTAGCTTGGACAGTCCTAAATGCTTGTGTTAATGTCATACCCAAGGGTCCACAGTCTTCCTTTATGCTGTCTATCCAGCATTTTTTGGGCCTTCCTCTTTGTCTTATCCCGTGCACTCCTCCAAGCAGTGCTATCTTTGGGTATCTGCCGTCATTCATTCTCACAACATGACCAAAGCATCTCAAGTGTTGTTGCAATATCCTGTAGTTTAGCTCCTTCTGTAAATGGAGATATTTCTTAATGTCATTATTGCACAGACTATCTCTTCATGTGACATCTAGAATCCTCCTGAGACATGTCATCTCAAACACATTCAGCCATTGTTCTGAGGAGCATTTCATTATCCAGGTTTCACAGTTTTAAAGAAGGAAGCTCAAGACAAGTATCTCATATACTTGTAATGTTGGTGTTGTCTTTATGTCTCTTGCTGACCAAACCTTTCCAGTGCCTGGAATGCAGCCCTCACTATCCCTATCCACCTCTACAATGGTATTTGGTTTTCCCCAGTCTCAAGTTCTTGGTCTTCTAAGCAGCATTAGGCATCAACTCTTTCTCATGAAATAGGAGGCTATGAATTTGAAGGAGAGTGGAGAGACATATGCAGAAGTATTTGGAAGAAGAAAAGAGAAGGGAGAAATGTTGTAATCATATTATAATCTCAAAAATTAAAAAATAAAAACAGTCAAAAAATCTGTTTATGCATTTATAGAGGTGTGCACGAAAGCATGTATGACATGTTGTGTGTACACACCTGTTTGTTAATGCAGAGTCATGTGGAGTGTGGGTGCATATGGCTATCACTGGACAATTTTGGATGCTGGTTCTACTTAGAGGCTTCTTTGTGTCTCTTGCTGCTGTGCACACAAGATAGGCTTACCTGAAAGCTTCTGAGGATTCTCATGTCTCTGTATCCCATCTCCTGGTGGGAACACTGTGAGCAGGCTTTTTTGTAGGGTCTGGGTGTTCAAACTGAGCCTCATGCTTGCAAGGCCAGTGCTTGACTCACTGAGCCATATCCCTAATCCATATGTTAACTTTATTAATGTCATCAATGAAGATTTTTGTGTAGATAGAAATGAAGGCTTATTAGGATTCTGATGGTAATCATAATTTTAACAGTGAAAGGAAATAGGAACATGAGAAGAAGCAGTATAATTTAATAAAATGTAGAGATTCACATTATATTGCTATTATTAGTAAGTGGTATAGAAAATAAATCTGTATCAATTGAGATTTATGATTTAATTGATTTTAATCAGGATAGTGCAATAGTACATCTATGTAAGAATCCATATAGCTTCAAGGACAATAAGATAATTATGACTCGTATATATGCATCTTTTCCTTTATCAAAGCTATACTATAAACTTTTGGTGTCTAAAATTTTAAAAGTCATATAACATTGAAACGTTCAAACAGAGCCTAAGTAAAAGATGTTTTGAATACCATACCTATTTATGGTGCTATATTCTGAATTAGATCCCTATGCATGTGACAGATTTCCATGCAAAGTTTATTCTGATTAAGTATTCAGAATTTTATATATCCATTATATTTATCATGTCTGCTCACTTTTATTCACCATTTTTAAAAGTTTTATTTTTCTATTTAATAATCCAGACAAAGAGCACACAATGTTGAATAATAATTCTTTACAAATTATATTTGTTTCTTTAAACTATAAAGTTTAGAGTATTATGACAAGTTTTGTGATAGATCTTCTTTCAGCATTCAATAACCTAAGAATGAAAAGCCACTTTAAATTCAGCGATTCCAATTTCATGAATCTTCTCATTAATGAGCTTTCTCAAATGTGTTTTAGGCAGAATGAAAATTGCTGAATATAAACTAAAACTGCTCTGAGAAATGCTTTTGATTATGCACTTTTGAAATGAAAGTGAATGTACAATGAGCCCAGTTCCCTCTTCAGTGCCCAATGTGCAGCTCAGGGGCTGCATATTCGTCCAATTCCCTCTCCTCTCTAGTTATGCAATTAGTGTTGATTGACTGATAGATCACACACTTGATGTCAATGGTCACTGAGATAAATACACCTCTAGACAAGGCATACCAAGTCATTAACGTTCCTGGCTTCTTACTGGAGAATAAAATCAGACATGATTTTTCAATCAGCCATACCTACACTGAGTTTGTGATATAAAATGTGAACTCTGTCTGCTTGTGTCTACCTACAGTTACTTAGTGATTTTGTTTCTCTGATGATAAATATAAAATTTATAGATTTTCCTTAAGACACACAAAAGGTTGTGTTTCACTATCTCTGTTTTAAGCTTTCTTTAAAAATAATAAGTAAATAAGTTCAGAAATTTTGTTTGTGTTATTCAACAGTGCTTAATATGTAGCATTTAATATGTGCTTTGGAGTACTTTTTAAGTTACAGTTAACCTTAAATATAATATGAGCAAGATCTCATACATATTTCTTTTCTATATGAAATATAATATAGAATTTTTTATATATGTTGATTAGCTCATTGGGTCCACTGTTATGCAAATAGCATATTTTACAGTATAGATGAGGTCCAATGGCCTTTCAATCTCTCTGCTAACATAGTAAAAAAAAAAAAACAAACCTATGTATCTCAGCAGTCACTGGCTGTATTTCATCCCCTAGTCCCTAGTAATCAATAATCTGCTTTATATCTCTGGAACTTTGCCTATTCGGGACAATGTGTATAAATGCAGTCACACAACGTACAGTCATTTGTATCTGGCTTCTTTCAGACAACATGACATTTTCAAGCTTCATCTATTTTTGAGGGTTTTTGTTTGTTTGTTTTTTCTTTGTTTTGCTAAATAGACTGAATTTCCACATTTTACATATCCACACACCAGTTGATATAAATTTACATTGTATTTCTAAATTTGATATTTTACTATTATAATGCTGCTATGAATATCTGTGTACATATTTTATATGGGCATATTCTTCCAATTTTCTTGATTATATACTTACAAGTGGAATTACTAGGTAATGTTTTTGAGGGAGTGCCAAACTGTTTTTTTTTTAACCAAATCATTATTTTACTTTCTCACTAAATATACTACTGTGTCAACTGACTGATGGCATTCAAAGCACAATGTATAAGAAGTGATTTCTCACTTCAAGTTCCACTGGAAATTCTTGGCTACATTTGAAGTTAAATATTCTAAATTTAGCAATAAAATGACACTTTACATGACTGCTATGCTAAGTGTTAATTGTCAACTTGATAGAATCAAGGATCACCTGGGAGATGAGTCTTTGGCCATGCCTATAGGAGACTGTTTTGAATGTATTTATTGATATGGAAAGACCCACTTCAATTGTGGGAAAAGCCTGGCTTGTAAAGGTGTAGAAAGTGATTTAAGCCTTACTTGCATTGAGACAAAATCAACCCATACTCCTTCAAGTTGTTTTTGTGTGATGGTATTCCATTCCCTAGCAATAGAAAAGAAACTAAGACCATGACTGACATTATTATAATGATTGACAACTATGTAATTATTGGTAAAGCACACTTTAAGAGATTTTGGCACTAAAATTTGTAGGTGCATAGTTATGCCTTGCAAAGCACAACATGAAACCAAACAGGGGATGATGGTGGTGCCCATCTATGACCTGCACTTACAGGGCTGAGACAGTCATCCAGCAAGAGGGAGATGTGGTTGTTATTCTCTGAATGCAATGGTTTTAACTAAAAGGTAGTTGTTCATAATACCCATAATACTTAGACCAGAGACTTTGTCATTCCTCTGAGCCCTATCTAGGGACGCTCTTGCCATTCTCATAGCATTGGGGTCCTTGACATGGACATGCCCATGACAACAATACACATTCATTCAGGACTTCATTGACTTCCCTCATGATATGAAGCACATTTTGTCACATATAAAATGATATCATGGAGAATATTTATTGAAAGTACACTATATGTTAGATACATTCACTTGATCTTTGCAGGATTAATATAAACCTTCAGTTAGTTATTATTAGTCTCATTGTTATATTTTAATTATTATTCTATAATTCAAAAATTAACTTTATATATATATATATATATTGTTCATGGAGTTACTGCATGTGCTTGTCATGCATTCAACTAAAAGAAAATGCCTAACTACATTTTGTGCTGCTAGGACTGTCATCATTGCATTAGAAATATTTGGGGTATGGCATGTAAATTTTCATATACAAAAAAACTGTGCCCCAAAATATGTTCACCTTCAATTGGCATGGATGAACATAATTGTATTATAGATTACACATTGCTGTTCATTTTGTTTCCTTCTAACAGTATCCCATATTTTTGAAGAAACATATTTCCTTGTAACTTTGGGTTTAAAAGTTTGAACTAAATGGCATATTCTTAAATAAAAAAGGAACAGTATTTTTTATGTTTTGTAGATTTAAAATCAACTTATCTACACATGACATCATTTAAGGCTTCTCAGAAGTTAAGATTTTGGGGGAGGATTTCTCTGTTGTCTGAATTACTATTGCTAGAAGGAAAGTGCAAGAAAAAATAAAATTAATGTCTTTTTCTCCTCTTCTTGTCAGAAGTTTGTGTTCATTGTTTTGAAACTATAAGACACTATAATGACTTGAATAACTAGCAGAGAACAAACGACTTAAACCTGCTTTAGTTTTCTATGTGTTTCTTTCCTCTAGTTTCAGTTATATTTTCAAGAGAAAATTATAGTACATGATTTCTGACAGAGAACATGTTGAAGTACCATTTTCTCTGACCTTGAAAAAGAATCTTAAATCTGGCTTTCAAAATATCAATTTAATTCATTGTCGATTTTATTGTATAGTGAGTATCGTGAGATAGCTATAATGTGATGGAGTTTGACTAGATAGTGTCTGTTCATCCATAAAAGGGATGTATTAATATTGGACATTAATTATTATATTGCCTTAATAGACCATTTATGAGTTTTCCCTTGTATGCACATCTGGAAGTATAATTGTGTTGTGTTAGTGAGGTAGCAATCTCTGTAAAGAATCTCAAGTCATTAAAAGTGCCCTTCTTTCTATCTTTCTCATTTACAATCTGGTATGTGGTGAAACCAATGTCAAGGAATGTCTTCAACTTCATTACCCTACTAAGTTCAAATAGTATTATGTTATTGGTTTACTTTAAGAGTATATTTTTAATGAATTTGTAGGAAGCTAATTTTATTACTGTCTAATTTCTGCGGCGAAAAAGCATGACTAAAGCTACTTAAGGAATGATTTATTTTTGGTCCTAGTTTGAGGACACAGTTCATTATGTTGGGAAAGGCACGGCAGTAGAAGCATGAGGCAGCTGATTACATAGTATATATAATCAGGAAGCAGAGAAAGATGAATGTTGGTGTTTAGCTTGCCTTTTACTTTTTATTCAGCACAGGAGACCACCTCTTCCATATAAAGGTGCTGTCAAGATTGAGTTGGGTGGGTCTTCCCTTCTCAGGAAGGAAGGTTAAGCTTGTTCCTGTAAATTAGTGGTTCTTGACCTTCCTAATGCTGTGACAGTTCAGTACAGTTCTTCATGTTGTGGTGACCCCCAAAATAAAGCTATTTTGGTTGCTACTACATAACTGCAATTTTGCTACTGTTTTGAATTGTGATGTGAATATCTGTGATCTCTGATGGTCTTAGGTGACCCCTATGAAAGGTTTGTTCATTTCCCAAAGGGTAGCCGCCAATGGGTTTAAAACCACTCTTCTAGAAACATCCTCACAGACTTATATGCAGGCCTATCTGCTATCTTATTTCAAATTCAAATTCAGACAAGTTGATAATTAATATTAACCATCACAATCATATATGCCAATTACAGTCTCCTCTCTCTGTCTCTCTGTCTCTGTCTCTGCCTCTGTCTCTCTCTCTCTTTCTCTCTCTCTCTCTTTGGAGCAAAGGATGAAGAGAAAGGAGTTGGGCAGTAAAATGGAATCCTAATTAGTTCCCTTTCCTCTGCTTTCAGCTTTAAGAATGTTCACATTCAGTGGGTGTACCCATCATGGTCTTGACCTCTTTACCTGAGCTAATGGGAGCTCACCAACACCAGTTGGATTGGGAAGGAACAAGCATAGGACCAAAATATTCTCTCTGAATGTGGTTGACAGTTGCATGGCTGGGGCAAACTGAGGGGCCACTGGCAGTGGCACTAGGATTTATCCCTACTGCTTGTACTGGCTTTTTGGGATCCTGTTCTCTTTGGATGATACCTTGCTCAGCCTAGATATAGTAGGGAGGGCCTTGGATCTTCCACAAAGCAATGTGCCTTACCATCTCTGAGGATTAGATGGAGGTGAGGTGGGAGAGTGTTTGGAGGGAATGCGAGGATGGGAGGGAGTGGGAATTATATTGGTATGTATAATGAAAAAAAAAAGATAGTTTGTTTTCTTTTGTTAAAAAATAAAAAGGGAGAAAAAAAAGAATGTTCACATTCCACTTTCAGTTGCAATAGTATGTCATTAAGAAAATACTTTATTCTTTTGCATTTGCTAGGGAGCCCTGTGGTCATTATCATTATCATCCCCTCACGGATTCCTCTAAAGGCATCCTGCAGTAAAGCTATAATCTCAGAATGACTTTACCCTGGCTCACTATTTAATGGTATTTCTTGTTTTCAGAAAGACAGTTGACAATACACTGGTAAAATTTTTCAACACAATACATGAGCACTTGAAATGATAGATGTAGAGGAAAATATAAGTAAATACATAATTAACTCTTAACCTACAAATTCACTGAAATAGTCTGGAAGTAGTTCACGGCAGCACAAGGTGCCAGTGCTTTGTTCCTGAGCAATCGCTTTCTTCCTGAGTTAGTGTCATACGTGGAAGTGTGCATGTTGTTAAAATAAAGACACTTGGGCCTTTTTCTCCCTGTTCCCTGTTAGTGTCCAGCAGTGCCCATTGACTTTCACTGTGTCTTTAGGATCTTCCGGGATTACTTCCTGCCCCCACATATTTCTGTTACTAAGTAATTTGACTTCAAGTTCATATAGTGAGGATCTTTGATCTATCACCAAGTGATGGCTTGAGCATAATTGCTTTTAGATTTAAAGATTAAAGCTTATAACTTAATTATAAATCAGACTTCACAAGAGTTTAATTTAAATTTAATATTTTAGTTCATCTCAACTCATGAGTTCTTGTTACATGTCCCTGCATTGACTTCATCCTTGTCATTACCTTGAACATCAGTGCTGTTTCAGCTACAAGCTGTGATACAATAGCAATGCAGACTTAAATTGTGTCTGAGCTAATGTTCAGAAGATATATATATATATATACATACATACATACATATATATATTACATATGCTATTGGTGACATCAATATTTTACAGTTTATCTAGATTAATTAATGTTTGTGTGAATATACAGTGTGTGTATATGTAGAAAAAGAAAGAGAGGGAGAAAAAGAGAGTGAGGACATTCATGTACATGTATGTATAAATATGTGTGTGCTATGACAGGACGTAAACAATAAACCTAATTAAAATTTATCTGTATAAGCCAACCTCAACTAATTAAGTAAAGGAAATTTGAGAGGGAACACATGTTGTTTCCCAATATTATGTTCTGTATAAGCATATCAGAATATCCACTCCTATACACAAACATACACATGACACTTTTGCCAGTGTAGTTAGTTAGGGGTTTGAATGTTAGCATCTACTATTGATAGGAACACTTCAGGCCTTCTGCATCATTCTTTCCCCTCCCTATATTTCCTCTAATTTAAAGAAAATGGACAAAGTAAATGTTATTTTAATTAAGAAGAACTGTTTTAGCAGGATTTTAGGATTTATGCACATACTGTGATTTTACCTTTGTCAAGGTAAAATGTCTATTTGTCATTATGGTTCATCAGATCAGAAGGGACATATACAATGTTTCAAGAAAAAGACTGAGGAGCATTAGTGAACTCTGTGTATAATTAGAGAATAATAGTGATAGACCACAAATATCTCTCAGTGGATAAAAATACTAGTTTTCTTGCAGAAGTTGAACTATGTGGATAAAATTTTAATTAGGTTTATTGTTTAGGTCTTATCATAGGTATTTATGATCTTATGATATTGTTTAGGTCTTATCATAGGTATTCATGAATTTATGCATATGTACACATGAGCAGCATCCCTCTCTGTCTCTCTCTGTTTCTGTCTCTCTGTCTGTCTCTCTCTCTCACACACATACACACACATACACACATTCTAAGACATTTATTATCCTAGATAAATTGTAAAATGTTCCCAGTATCCACATGGTCATTCATAAATATACATAACATGTTGCACATACATACATGTAGGTAAAGCACTCATACACACAAAATAAATAAATCTAAATTTTAAATATTTAAAACTATTAATAGTGAAATATTAGAATGTGTTCTTTTTGTAAGCAATAGAATAATAATACCAACCCTTTAATCCCAGCACTCAGGAGGCAGAGGCAGGCAAATCCTTGAGTTAGAGGCAAGCCTGGTCTACAGAGTGAATTCCAGGACAGCCAAAGATACAGTAAGACACCCTGTCTTGAAAATTCCAACTCCCCCAAAACAGAATAATAGTACCTAGAAATGTATGTTAATATCATGATTAAGTATCAGCAAGTCTTCTTTCTCTGTCATCCTATTTAAAATCCCAATATAAATAGGGTTTTAGATGTAGATACAATTATTAATATTCAAGAATATTCAACTATAAAAAAGAATTACTTCTTATTTTGGCATCAGTAAATTTGAATTGGAAGTGTTTTATCTTTAAGACAGTGTTGTTCAGCCACTTAGCCAAAGTAATTATTTGGGAATAGATGGAGCCTTGTCAGGGGCTATCCTCAACCTGACTCAGTTTTTCCACTTCGATGCTCTTTAAAATTGAATCGTCATTGGTTTTTTTTCTTCTTTTACAATAATAATATCCTTGTTTTAAAATGTTTGAAAATCAATGTTAATTAATGGTTACATTTCCAGTTTCTTTGTTGTACTACACATAAAATACATTGTCTCTGCAATGAAAATTATAGAAAATATGCCATAAGAGTAAGAGAAACCTATCACTGAATCACTGAATAGTATCAATTTTATACTGTGAATGTGTTGCTTAAGGAAAGTAGATGTAATTAGAAAACCATAGTAGGCAGATTAAGAATTTCTTGAGAAATTTGATCAGAGTAGTAGGGTATTTTCAAGGGCTGTGAGCTTTATAGAGTATCATTGTATCCTACTGCCCTTTCAGTTTGTCACTGTTATTTTCACTTTTCCTGTATTTATTAATAATCATTGAGGTTCTTTGCAAGCTTAGAAGTCCTAGAAGCTGAGGAGAAGAACCTCCTGTAGAGATTGAAATGGTAGAAAGAAGGAGGGAAATGAGAGGATAGTGTGCTTTTGTGTGCTGAAGTACCTGAGGTAGAAACGGTCGCCTAGTAAGAAGTAAAATTGGAAATCATGCAGCTAATTTGTCATTTCATATTGCTTTCTGGAAGAACTTCATCGGATATTCATTCTGTTACTATCTACTGAGCAGAATACATTACATGAGTACAGTGTATTAGGGGAATAACATTCATTAGGGCTACAAAGGCTACTTGGATATTTTAGTCTGCAATCATAGACCAAAGAAGCACACATTTTCTTTTGTATGTGGATGTTTGCTTTTTAAGTTTTGCATATGTGGTTCAATCCAAATAAGCACAGAGGAGAAACCGGGGAAGTAATAGATCAGGGACTAAGAGGGAATCTTCCAAGGAAAGAAAATTAGAGTAAATGTTTTTAAGAGATAAAGAAAAGCTAAAGTAAAATCAGTAAGAAAGAATGGAGATAGAGGTCATTGTAAAGAAGGGAATGTGGGAGGGACTGTTTATAGTAAGGCCACTTGAAAACCTGTAAGGAAACATACAATTATAGAAGCTTCCTAAAATTGTACACATATAATTGGATCTAAATGTACTAAACATATAGTAGCAGAACTAATGCTTCAGCTAAATATTTTATGCCACTAAGTAAAACCTACAGTGCCAGGAATAAGTTACATATTGATGAGCCATTAGCCAAAAGGGTCTCATGGGTTCCTCCAAGCATCATGTGCTGTTGCCAAGGTTATGGGTGCTCTCCACACCCTGCTGGTAAGGCCCTATTGCTGAAGATACTACTAACTTATGTCATCAAACAATGAGAAACTGAGCTGATACCAAACTAGAAGGTAAACCCCTATTGACCTGAATTCATGGTACTGGTAGGTACTCTGCAAGCTATCAGAGGAGAAAAATAATCATCAATTTTACCCAACTACACCCTGCTGCCTATAACAGAGACCTCCTGCAGCATATACTAGCACAATAGTGGCACAAATGTTATGAGAGCAATCAACCGCGTTTTTTCATTGAAAGGCTTAATACTTGAGATTGAACCCATAGATCATGAGCCTAGGGGGAAAAGCTACTACGATTATTCTGCTAAAGGAACTAAGCCATGAAATGACTTCTAATGACATATTGCTATACCCATAGAGCAAGGCATCGCTCAAACCTCATCAGAAAAGTTTCTTCTTGTTGTAGATGGTAATTAGTAAACAGACAGATAACTGGGCAATGTGTGGAGAGTGAGAGACTTTGAAGCATTCACACCCTAAATAGGATTTCCTCATCAAACTCCTCCCCTCAAAGGTCTAGTATCTATACAGAAGAAGAAAGGGAAGATTTTAAGACCCAGAGGTGGTGAGTGTCTCCAAGGAAACAGTATCTTCCAGACAGAATGGACTAATATACAAAGAAAATCACAGAGATTGTAACAGTACATACAAAGCCTGAACATGTTTAAACAAGACAAAAACCCAAGCACTAAGAAGGGCAAGTGGACACAAAGTTCCACCTCTAATCAAAAAGCTGTTTGCAACTGATACCTGTGGGGAAAGAAAAACTGGATGTATCAGTCACAAACCCTGGTCAGGCCCCATGCTCAAGTTAGGCAATACAAAACAGATTCCATGAATTGGGGTGTGTGTGTGTGTGTGTGTGTGTGTACTTTGGTTTTGGTATTTTTTGTCTTATTGATTTTTTTTTAGTTTCTCTATATTTGGGCTTTTTATTTTCATTTTGATTTTCCTGGTTTTTTTTTTCTGAGAAAGAGAGCCTAGAGAATGTTGGATGGGTAGGGTGGTGTTCAGTATCCTGGAGGAGCTGGGGAGAAAGAATATGACCAAAATATATTATATGAACAATTTAAATTAAAGACAAAAATAGAGATAGATGATATAGAGATAGATAGATAGATAGATAGATAGATAGATAGATAGATAGATAGATAGATAGATAGATAGATGGTTGGATGATATATAGTGGCTGGAGAAATGAGTCAGTAATTAAGAGTATTTGCTATTCTTACAGAAGACCAGAGTTCAGTTCCAAGTAACCATTCTGGGTGGTTCACAACCACCTGTAAATTGAGCTCCAGGGAATCTGAAGCCCTCTCCTGGCATCTGCAGCTGCCTGAATGAATATATATATAGCCACACAAACACAAACACTCTCTCTCTCACACACAGAGAGAAAGAGAGAGAGAGAGAGAGAGAGAGAGAGAGAGTGAAAGAGAGAGAGGAATTATTTAAAAAATAAAAAAATCTTTTTTAAATACGTAGAGTATAGAATGAGAATTCACAATAAGGGAATGCATTGTTACTGGAGCTCTTAAGATGAGAAACCATCCTCTGGTAACCCTATCTTGGCTCAGGCAGTTGTCATCAACAAGCCAACTAAAGAACAAGCAATAGTGAAAAGCAGAGAAGGTAGATTTATTCATTGTGGCCCCAAAAGAGGAACAAAGAGGTTTAGGAAACTCCAGTATATCTTTGAGGCCTTGAAGTTTAGATTTAAGTACAGGGCAAGAAATATGTACAACTAAGCAGTTGATGTAAAAGTGTAGGCATTCTCAGCACTGACAAATCAGGTCTCTCCTGAAAGATGGCCTGACAAGTATTCAGAACTCTGAAACCTTTCCTCGGAATCAGATTCCTCTTCTGGATAGACAAGATTTCTAGCCTTTTGTTTTTCCAGAATGAGGTTTCTATGAAAATTTCAATACTGTTGCGTCATTTTTCTGATAGTCAAAAAGAAGGGTGTAATTCAGTGATGGAGGTTTTCTTGTGCCACCCATGGTGGGAGTGGGACTAACCAGTGGTGTAACTCTCCCCAAATTGCTCAGTGAACCTCCCAATAGTGTTGGAGACCCTGCAAGGCCAACGCCTGTCTAAATAATCCCAATAAAAATATTGATTCAATGAGATGGATTTAGACCAAATCCTTTCTTTTGCTATTCAGTGTCCTCCCTACTTGGCATAGATAGATGGATATTTATATCTTCTGAAGAAAAGTCATGTAACACATGACCATTGTGACAGAAATCATTCTCCCAATCACAAAGTCAAGCACTTTGATGGAATTTTTTAAAGATGTATGTTTCAAAATTTTAAAATTATGTGCATGCACATATCTGTGAGTAACTGTGTGCACATGCCCTGGAGGCCAGAAGAGGACCTTGGCTGCGGCTGGGACTGGAGCTTTTGATGTTGTGAGCTACTCCCCGTGGCACTAGAAACTGAACTTGCATTCTCTTCAAAAGCAACATGCACTCGTAACCACTGAGCCATGTCCACCTCAACAGAGTTTTGTCTCTTACTTTCTATGCTGCCATGCACACACCCTTTATTCCTTTTTTCCCCAATCATTGTATTATATTCACATGTTCAACAGTCCTTTTCTCTTCCAATCTCCAAGTCTCTCTCAATGCCTTCCCTTACGAGTTTCCCTTTAACTCAGGTTTCTGACACTAACTGTGGATCATAGAGCATTTCCACCCCCCCAAAATTGACCTTCACAAGTATTTGATCATCACATCCTCAGTACAGACATAGTACAATGACATAGCCTACAGATCAAAACACATCATCTCAATATAATCTCAACTAGCTCCTACCACATTTTTCAAATTCATGCCACATGTGACTCTTAACTAATTCCTGAGCATAGCAGGCAATTAGGCTCTGGGGCCTTTAAAGCTGTTTGCACAACCTCTACTCCTAATTACTAACCACAATTTGTTTCATTGAGGTTTTCATGAGGCTGCTGCGAAAAGTCCAATATCATTGAAATTTGCTCTCATGTTGTCATACTGCAAATTCATCTTGCTTCCATCAGTGTAATTAAGTTACTTTTGCCTGACTCTCCTCTCTTCAGAATTCACTGTACCCTGTCCTTGGATTCTGCATTTTATTATAAAATTCCATGAGCTTCAAGAATTTGTCTGACATATATTTCCCTTGTTTGTTTTTATACTTTATTTAGTTTGGAATAAAAATCTGTATTTTTTTAATTTTTGCAACTTTCTGAAACTGAATCAAGAGACAAGGAATGGAAAGATGAAGGGTTTGTAATAAGAAGGCTTTAGATTATGTTTGGTCTATTAGCTCTTCTTCATCAGCTAAGTGTACTATCAGATGATAGATCATTAGTAATTCCTTAAAGAAGTTATCAAATAATACATTCAAGCTTTGCCTACATGAAGCCAAATATGTACATTTTGATATAAACATGTAGATTTACAATATTCATTTTAA
Organism: Ondatra zibethicus; assembly: GCA_004026605.1. Taxonomy (NCBI): domain Eukaryota; kingdom Metazoa; phylum Chordata; class Mammalia; order Rodentia; family Cricetidae; genus Ondatra; species Ondatra zibethicus. The sequence continues at coordinate 15,176 of PVIU01028813.1, forward strand.
AAATGAATATTTTTAGTAATGGTTTTTAAGCTCCTGGTTAGCTGGATACATACTTTTACTGTAGCCATCTCTAAATACTCACTTCCTTTTACAGCGTTTCTCTGTAGCTTTGGAGCCTGTCCTGGAACTAGCTCTTGTAGACCAGGCTGGCCTCGAACTCATAGAGATCCGCCTGCCTCTGCCTCCCGAGTGCTGGGATTAAAGGCATGCGCCAACACCGCCTGGCTAACTACTCACTTTCAAAGATTTACATTAACTAAATAGAAGACTTATGATTTTAGACCCAGTACTATTACTTACATGAAATTAATTGTGTAATTATTGATTCACTACTCACTGGCAAATAGGTACAATTAAACATGAATCTTGCTCTTATACTAAGATATGTTTTTCAGTCAATTGCTAATTGAGTCTTACGAGGCAAACGAAACTCCTAAATTGTCTGGCATTTATTTTTGACTGTTTTTTGCAAACCTTGACACTAGCCACAGGTTAATCTGAGGATGGAATCCTACCAGATTTTCACACTATGTATCCCAGCCTCCCCTCCCTGGATTTATTTATTGCACAAACCAGAACACATGCAGGTTGTAATAGAAATGAAAATCCTGCTGGGCTTCTTAGTCAACAACAAAAAAATATTTTTGCAAAAATGGAAGTGTACAAGATGGCAGGCGTCTGTTATTTAAAAACAACAGAACTATATTTAAATCTAATTATAGTGTAAAGGCTATGCTTTGAAGCAAGAACATATTTATTTATGGGCATTTAAATAGGAGAAAGCTTTTGTGTTTTGCTTTATGCTGACATGAGATTGCATAACAGTTGATCATCTTTAATTATAGACACTATTGGTTGAAAATATAATATTTTCAATTATTTATGAACCATGTAGACATGTAATTGGACAATTCTGAGGGTTGTTCCCTTGAGTTTGAATGACTTGAAATGCATATTTATCACATCAACAAATCTGCAAAAGATATGCGGTAACAGAAACCAGTAACACACTTGGAATGTTCTCCCCCCAAAACATGTAAAGCATATAAAATTTATGATATAAATAAAAATAAAAGTAATTGCACAGGGTTTTAATAGAATAAATTTGAATGTGATAAGTTTTTGCTAAAAACATGCTCTACATATGCATTAAAATTATTATTAAATTATATAGTCAATTTTGTTTTAATATTTGTTAGAAATGTCTTCTATACAAATCATCTCCATCACTGAAATCATTGTTTATTTTCCATCTTTCTAAGGAGAATATTATAAAGTATATATATGCTCTTCCAACATACCATTATGCCTTGCAGATGAAAAAATGCTAATGTGACACATATTCCTTGAAAATGATAATTCACTATTGCAACACATACTTTCTACAGAGGTTGATAAACTATATATCATATAGAGACTCCTGACGAATGTGTAATGTAGACTGAAAGTATGTAAATGTGAATTAATTTTCTATATTTCTATATTAATTTTCTGTATTTCTACATTTCTATTTTCCTTTATAAACTACCAGAGCAAACAGTGAATATTCAATCTAGGATGTAGAGTAGATCATGGTCTCAAAATGCCCAAAATATGGGAATGACAAAGAGAAAGGGTCACATGTTCTGTTTTGCTTTTTGCGAGAGTCCTGGGTTGGTACTTATTATGTACACCAGGCTAACTTTGAATTTGCAACAACTCCCCTAAATTTGCCTCCTGAATTCTTGGATTATATTATGAGTAATGCTATAGATCATACTTGGAGCTTTCTGCATGTTAAGCAAGCAATCTGCTAATGGAGCTTCATATCCCAGACTAAAATCAAAACATACTTTTAAAAAGATGACTATGCCGGGTGATGGTGGTGCACACCTTTAATTCTAGAACTCAGGAGGCAGAGACAGACGGACCTCTGTGAGTTCGAGGCAAACCTGGTCTACAACAGCTAGTTCCAGAACAAAACCAAAGCTACACAGAGAAACTCTATCTTGAAAAACCAAAAATATGACTTCATTCTCTTTGTCATAATTGAAAATTGCAAACCATTTCTACCTGGATTAAAGAATTTATAATGTCATACATGTTCTAGAATAATAACCCCATAGGACATGTTTTAGGCATAACAATCCTCCAAATATTTTATTTGATATGTGATTTGATAACTTTTTCTTTCATCTTGGGCCTGGTACTTGTTACTCCTGTGAAGATTTCCATTGTTACATTCGAGGCCAGAAAGTCTTCCAAGATTGTTTCAAGTTTTTTACTATTATTCATTCTAAAATATTTATTATAACACTAGTAGTATAAATAGGAAAGAATCAAAAGTTCACACACAAAATGTTTATCACCCTGAAATATTTAAAAATTGAAAAAATTAGATATTAGTACAAATATATTCTTTGTAATAAAATGTAAACTATAACACAATATTTAAAATTACAAATTCTACAAGAAGAATCATGTCGGAGAAGGCATTCATTACTAAATCAGTGCTTCTTTGCCTTTAATATTCTCCTCTATATCGTGGCAATCACATTAAAATGCAAATCTGTATTCGGAAGATTGTGGAACCTGTGAATCTAAATTTATAATATGGTCTCAGGTGATAGTGGTGTTGTTTGTTCACGGACAAACTATTGTAAGATGAGATATAAAGTAAAATAAAATATGAAATGAAATCTGAAATGTTTATTTATAAATAGCCATGCTTGGAAATCTTGTTGTTTACATTTTTCTCTCCTTCCCTCCCTGCCTCTCCCCTCCCCTTCAACCCCATGCTCCCAATTTACTCAGGAGGTCTTGTCTTTTACTACTCCCTTTGTAGATTAGTAATGTGACTAAGCAGGTGAAGGCGCGTGCTGCCAAGTCTATCAGGTTGAGGAACTGAGTTTGATTCGTGGGCTCCACATGATAGAAAGATGGATTTGTCTCCTGCAAGTTGTCCTTTAACCTACAACATACTTGTATGCATGCATACACACACACACAAGCACACACACACACACACACACACACGTACACACACACTCTGGCTCATGTGTATGCATACACATACATATACATAAATAAATGTAATAAATTTTGAAGCTATATATGACAAAACTGATGAACATTTATGAACCTGATGATATAGCTTAGATTTCTGAAAATGTCCAAATAGGATATTTATTTGCAGTAAAACATTATTGTGATAAATTAAAAGGTAATTGAGATACAATCTTTTTCCTCAACTGACACAGGAAATCTAGAGCTCACAGATGA
>PVIU01028814.1:0-18435 GCA_004026605.1 Ondatra zibethicus
TCCAATCATACTACAAAAGCATTTGTGCAACTATGTTCATAGCAGCATTGTTTGTAATAGGCAGAACCTGGAAACAACCTAGGTGCCCCTCAATGGAAGAATGGATCAAGAAAGTGTGGATTATATACTCATTAGAATACTACTCAGCGGTAAAAAACAAGGACATCTTGAATTTTGCATGCAAATGGATGGAAATAGAGAACACTATCGTGAGTGAGATAACCCAGACCCAGAAAGATGATTATGGTATGTATTCACTCATTAGTGGACCCTAGCTATAAAATAAAGGTCACCAAGCACTTAGCTCGCAAGCTCAGAGAAGCTGAATACCTAGGTGAACCCAAAGAAAGCATACACAGAACCTCCTGGAAGTTGGAAGCAAACAGGATCATCATATTTCAATATGCACATTAAATTTTTGAGTTTATACCAATCCACTAAGTGAAACTGAACTTGGAAATTAATATTTAAAGGTATAATGGATATTCACTTCTGCAGTATTTGAATTTTTAAAACGTGAAATAATCCCACACCAGTTTGGAATTATTATTAAAAGGGTTATTTATTTGAGGAGGAAAAAACTTACAGAACACTGTACTAGACAACAGCCATATACACAACCAGGAAAGGAGTCTAGTCGCTGGAGTCCAAAGCAAGAGAGTGAGAGGAGGGCTACCGCTGCTTTTTAAAGAGAAAGAGACCATGCCCCAGTGGCTGGTATCTCAAAGGCTATTGGCTGAAGGAGCAGAAGGAGCTCCTGCAGCAAAATTTGATCACATTAAGCTCTTCCACAAACTTTTTTCTCTTGCTAGAGATTGAATCCCCTATCTCATGCATGCTAGGCAAGTACACCACCATTGTGCTACATATACCCACTCCCCATTAATAATTTCTGGATGTGTACATCTAGAGACAAATAAAGCCAAGAAAAACAGACTAGAGAAAAGAATTGTAATTAACAGTCACTTGAAATCTCTTAAAAACAACCAAGAGTCAGGAGGCCAATGCTTTGTTTGACAGCTTCTAGACTTCAGTTTCTAAGGAAAACATTATAGATCATAGAGCACATTTGTGAAGATCACAATCTCTCCTCACAGAAAATAGCTGTAGCTTCAGGTTTCTATGCCAGTAATTAATGTCTCCAAATTTTATGGAGGTGAAAGCTTAGTCCTTGAACATAAAATAGATAAGAGTACAAAAACAAATTTCCTCTTACTTCTTTCTGTGTTTTTAATTTTAATATTCACACACACACACACAAGCACACAGATGCTCTTCCTTCAGATACAAATGAGAGTACACCCATACCAGAAGCTAAAGTTATGTTGCTGATGGGACTTGAAAACTCCTCCTGGGAATCTGGGCAGATTACAGGCTTAAACACTAAAGGAAGAAACAGGTCAAGGGTCTGGAGAAGACCCAAGCAGGGAGCCATTTTTACTTCCAGATTCTAGACAGTATAAATATTTCATTGTTTGACTTAAGTGTTTCCCAAGTGTTCTGATCTCAGTTGTAAGACTATCATATCTTAAAACAATAGCATTAATTGTGTACTTTTCCAGCATCCTAGTCTTTCTCCCTTGTTCCAGATAAAAGAGGTTGGGTAACATTTTGTAATTCACCAGATTTATTCAAAATTTACAACAATTTCACCATCATCATGGAGATCTTTCCTATCCATCTTGATCATCAAAATGATAGAAACCTATTTAAGTTGTATAGATTCTCTTTCTCAAAGAGCAAGGAAAATAATGAAATGTTGTAAGGAGAGCTGCTTATTTGTTCCTGACTGCTCAGCACTGAAATAATCACGCAGAAACTATATTATTCAAAACACTGCCTGGCCCATTAGCTCTAGCTTCTTATTCGCTAACTCTTACATATTAATTTAACCCATTTCTATTAATCTGTGTATTGCCACGAGGCCGTGGCTTACCAGGTAAAGTTCCGGCATCTGTCTCCGGTGGGGCTAGATGGCTTCTCCTGACTCTGCCTTCTTTTCCCAGCATTCAGTTTAGTTTTCCCCACCTAGCTCTGCTCTACCCTATCACAGGTCCAAACCAGCTTCTTTATTAACCAATGGTATTCACGGCATACAGAGGAGAATCCTACATCAATGAAATTTATTAAAAAATAAAAAGCACAACTTATGTTACTATCACATTTATTCATATAATACAAATCATATTAAGACTAGCAATAACTGGTTTGACTATCCCTGGTATGAGAGATTTACCTAAGAAACGCAGAGGAAAATAGACATAGAGTTTAATAAAGGGGTAAACCTATATTTAGAGAGTGAAGACTATTTCAAAAAAGAAAAAAAAACTAGACAACTTATCTGAGAAGTAAAATGATACTATTGATTGAATTGAATGTCACCAGTGTGAATTGCCTCAGCAGTTTTAGGGGCATGAAGTTTTCATCAGGCATCTTAGCTGAACTTTCTCATCAACTATATTGGGCGAAGAACCAATGTTTATGCTCAATCAGCTACAATTTGAAAGTCTAAAAAATTCAAGAAGAGAGTTATGACCCTCTAAATCTTTGCTATGCCATATATAATTCATAGAATAGTAATAGTAGGCATGAACAGAGATGTTATTAGCAATGTAGAATTACAGGCTTCACCTCAGACCAGTGAATCAGAATCTGTGAATTAACATGATCCCTGGGAATTCGTATTAAGATCTGACAAGTTCTTCTCAGTCAGCTGAGAGTTGGACTTGCCTAATTTCAAGTACCATAGTAATGTCTCCATGTTTTGCCCTCATGATTATTTCTGACAGTCAAACTCTTAGGAAATGCAATGAGACTAACTGATAATGTAATTTACCAAAATCTGTCAAATGAGTACTATGCACTCAGTCAAGTATTCTATTAGGTCCTTAGAGAGAAACCAAAAATGAACTCTTCTACTCTCAAGGATAAAACTTGGATTAGGAGGAAGAGAGACATATAGACGTGCACCTACTTTCTCTCTGCTTCTCCTGATGCATTTCATACTCTGTTTATACAGATGTTGTAGTTTGGATATGAAATGTCCCTCAAAGACTCATGACTTTGGATGGGGAAAATATTCAATAGAAAAAAAAAGTATTTGTACTGTAAGTATAAGGGCCCGAGTTCAAAGCCCCAACATCCACACAAAAAAAAAAAAAACCTGTGCATAGCTATTCACATCTATTCATATCTGTGACCCAGCATTGAATGCAGTGACAGAATCCCCGAATTGCGGGGATAGAGAGAAGCAGATCCAGCGAGCTCAGAGGCTTGCTAGCTTCCGGTTCAGTTCCTGTTCTCATGGCGGCAAGGTGCTGGTCGAGGAAGACACTGGATAGCCTATTCTAGCTTTAGCATACACACACATGGGCATGCACACTAGCATACTCACATGTTCACACCACACACAAACAATGTGTACCCATCACACATCATGGAAACAAACACATACACATGAAAGCCTTATGTCTTAGATGAAGAACAATTAATAAAAACTCAGAGAGAGAAATTGGGGTTCAACCTGAAGATCCGAAAAGCAAAATCGCCAGCCACTGACTCTTAGGTTGACCTCAGCCTGAAATGGCGATCCTCCTTCCAGGAATCTCAGAATGGGACTGTGTCTGAGAGCTGTCCTCCCATTTTATAATCCTCTCTCCTTCTGGAATTAAAGGCATGTGCACTGGGATTAAATGCATGCTCCACCCGTTTTCTATGGCAACTATTGTAGCTACAGGGATTAAAGGTGTGTGTTACCGCGGCCTGGACTGTAAGGCTGGCCAGTGTGGCTGTCTTACCCCTCTATCCCCAGGCAAGCTTTATTTATTAAAATACAATTGAAATGCCACTGCACTTGGAGGCTTGGTCCCAGTTTTTGGACCCAATAATTGAGAGGACAGTGAGTCATGAGGACCTTTACTTAATGTTGGGGGAAGCAGTAAGAGATGGAGTCCTGTAGAAGGGTGTCGCGAGGGACGTGCCTGGTCTAGCTTGATCTGTCTCTTTTCCCTCTTACAGTAGCTGCAATGAATTAAGCAATTTTCCTCTACCATGGTCTACAAACATGAATTTCGGCTTTATCTCACTGAAACCATGATCCAAAATAAATATTTCCTCCTAAATTGATCCTGTCAGACACTTGTCGTAGCAACAAAATGCCTAACACCCCAGCTCTGATTTCTTCCTGTTCTCCAAATATGCCCCATGCCTTCAATCTTTCATCATCAATATCTCTTCAGCCTGGAACTTTTGTTATCTGCTTCATCTTCAACAGTGGAAACGTTTCACAGTCGTCAAAAGTCTGTTTGAAGCAGCTCTAAATTACATTGTTCTGTCATTGTCTATCATGCCTAAGAGACTGCACACCTTCCCCTGACTCTGCTCACACTGACTCTCAGCAGAATGAAAACAATGGTGTTTGTGAAGAAAAAGAAATAACTATCCTTCCCTAAATTAAACACAACTCCTTGAATTCTCTTATTTAAGAGACCTCTGTGCACTCTTCTCCTAAGTCTTTCCGTTACTCCTCAAAGGATTTTCAGGAAAATGATTGCCCAAATGACCCTATTACTGTAATGAAATTTTAAGATTTTGTCAAAATTTGAAACATTTCACTTAGAAATCAAAATATTTGTCCTCAGGTGCTAAACTATAGCAAGAATTTTTGCACACCCTGCTATATGGCTCCTAACCCAAAAACAGACAAATCCAGAATTCCCCAGTTCTGAGCAAGTCTCCTGCATTGTCAATGGTGGTTGTAATTTTCAGTGGATACTCTAGATGGTAGCATTGTGTATTTTATTCCTTTATATCATTTATTGGTCTTCTAAATTCTTTTTACATCAGAGCAGGCATATGGGTAGAGGGAAGATAGAAGGTAAATGCTAATTTCACTTCAACAGAAATCCATGACAAGGTGATTGTCAGTAATTTTTTAATTCTATTTTATCAGTCCAATTCTTGTCTATTTTCACTATTGCTCCATTTTTCAGTCTGTATAATTGATTTCACTATCTCACCTCCCACTCATGTTCCCACCCTGAGCAATCCAATTTTTCCTTTCCCCTGTCTAACCCTTCTAATGCCATTATTTCATTAAGACTTTGTGTCATCACCCAATCTACAGCCCAACTGCCTCTTCTAGGGCTTGTCTGAACCATTTATAAGACAGTAACCCTTCCCTTTTTTCTGTTTTCCCAACAATTTTTAATTTGCAACTTACAGAAATTTAAAAGAATACTGTAAAAGGCAACCATGTACCTGCTCACTGAGATCCACCAGTTAGCATGTCACCACATTTCTGCCCTCCCTTTACATCCTCCTACTCCCCCACCCCCTCTGCTGCCTTTCTGCAGTCATCCTGACACACTATAAGTGCTTTCCCATGCATTTCCTAGGTTGCAGATAGCATTTCAGTTGTACCTAAGTTCTCCTATGAATAAGAACATTTGCTTACAGCACCTTCTTGAGACACTTTGTTCCCCTTGTCTCCACTCGACTTTTTTGTACACCTAACCATGTCTTTCCAAAGGCATAAAGCAAAGGAGATGCTTGAGGACACGGGAGGCTACTTCTGCTCTAGCTGTAAACTAACTCTGAAAAAAAATGGAAAAGAAAAATAGGGAAATATCTGCTTAATTAGAAAGGTAGCACATACTTATGGTAGAAAACAGGAGAAATAAATTTTGGGAAATTTTTTAAAAATATATGAATCTACCATATAAAGATAATTATTCTATAAATACTTTCCAATTAAAACTTCCCCTATGCATAATCTATTTTAAAATTGAACTAATAGAATAGTTAAGATATTTTATTCTCTTTCCATTCAATTTTAAAAATAAATATCAAAACTTTCGATAAAGTTGTATTAGCTATATCTTATTTAAACAAATGTGATCTTGAAGAAAATATAAACATTTCTAATTTTTAGTTAAACAAAAGACAGGAAAAGTCATACGGAGGCCGTATAACATTCTCCATTGATGGTCTCCTGAATTTTAACTTCTGTTCACATGTGGAAAATACCTTTACAAGAGCTAAGAAAATGAGGTAAGAGAATCTAGTATTTGGTTGTAACAAAGAATAGTAAAAGAATATTAAGGAAGATGTAGTAGTTGCTTTTCTATTGATGCAGTAAAAAAAAAAATCCACCATGACCAAGGTAGGTTATAGAAGAAAGGGTTTATTTGGGCTTACAGTTCCAGAGGGACGAGTCGACTCCATCACCATCATCATCAGGAAGTATGGTAGCAGACAGGCGTGATAACTGCAGCTTGAAGCTGAGACCTGAAAGTTTACATCTCAAACCACAACAAGAAGCCCAGAGAAAACTGGGACTGATAGTCATCATACCTCAACAGTACAACTGCCTAAACAGACCTGAATAAAGATAACACCAATACACACGCTATGGAAGAGGGAAATCTCGTGAGACTTCACCCCTAAACAACAACAACAAAAGACTACAGGCAACTAAAGGATACTGAGAGTGGGAGAAGTAATCTTCTACTAGCAAGAAACCCCCTAATAAGTTATTAGTGGTCAAGTGGCCAGCCCTGAAATCATGTACATATAAGCAATACTGAACTTATTGATCAGGTTATATTTAGATATTTATTCTTGCATATATCTACACACATATATGTATGTAATAATAACATGCAGAAAGGAGGCCAGAAACTTATGAGGTAGTGCAGGGGTGGGGTGTGGTGGAAGAGTTGGAAAAAGAAAAGAGAATGGAGGAAACTGATGTAACTGTATTTTATCTAAAAAAAAAAACTACTCATAAATTGAACCCTAATCAAAAAGTCCAGAATCTGATATGATACTGAAGACAGTCTCGTAATTGCAGATCCTTGCAAAATTGAAAATCAAATTATGTACCTCTACCACACAGTGGTATATAAATTACTAGTCCTAAAAGGGGAAATGGGGGCATAGTAAGGAAATATTGGACCAATACAATACAACACAGCAAGGTACATACCAAATCTTGTAGCTCCACTTCCAGTGTCAAAGGACTAGGATGGATGGTTATTCCTTTCTATGTTTGCTACCTGCAATGTACATTTCTCTTGGGACTGGTTCAATTTCTTTATTCAGTTGTCTTTAGCAGATGTCTTAGGGCTCTGGCATCTCCAACATCTTGGGCTCTGCAATGCAATCCAGGTTTCACAATCACAATTTTACACAATGGCCTCTCAGAACCTCTAGCTCTCTCAAAGCTTTCCTGGAGGGCTGTCCCTGTCACATACGGCCTGGTCTCGGTAGCTCTTTTGAAAACTTGAAGGATGAATCTATGACGCCTTCACGTTTACATCCTTCACACTTCTAAAGCCAAGACAATGAGGATGACATGGCCAAGTATGGCTGTCAACTTGGAGTGTACTCTGGCCCCCATGAAGCTTTTGTTCAATTTTTATAGGGACTGAAAATGCCTCAGCCTCTCTTTCACAACTTGGAAGCTTAGTTTAATTGGGTCTTTTTCTGAGGCCACTGTTCCCATTATTCCAGTATCCAGGAGTCTACTTAAAGGCAGTAATCTCCCCATCCCTTTCAGCACAAACCTTGGCTACAGTGTTAAGTTTTCTGGTGTTCTTTTTCTCTTTAAAATGTGTATTTTTCATTTCTTCCTTTCCTGCTCCTTTTTTTTGCACTTTAAAAATTGGAAATAAAATTACATCATCCCCCTCTTTCCTTCCTCCAATCCTTCCTTGTTTCATGTCTCCATCTTGTTCCCTCTTACATTCTTCTCTTTCATACTGTGAGAGACTGAATAATAAATACCTTGTGTTAGATCAGAATTCTAGTGTGAATAAGAAAAAGGGGATAAGCCACACACAGTGGTACACACCTTTAATCTCAGCATTCTGGAAGCAGAGTCGGGTGGATCTCTGTTGGTTCAAGGCCAGCCTGAATTACATAGTGAGTTCCAGGACAGCTAGGAATATGTAGAGAGAGGGTGCCTCAAAAAGAGAGGGAGAGAAAGGGAGAAAGAAAAGGAAGGAAGGAAGGAAGGAAGGAAGGAAGGAAGGAAGGAAGGAAGGAAGGAAGGAAGGAAACGGAATAAATGTGTATGTGACCTGGGGCTATAGCACAGTTGGTAAAAATGCTTGTCTGGGAGCCCTGGGTTCCATTCACAGAATGACAGAAACTTGGCAGGTGGTGTACATCTGTCACCTCAGCACTTATGAGACAGAAAGATCAGGAGTTCAAGGTTTTTCTTGAAATATTTGAAATAGCAAATTGGAGGTCAACCTGGAATACATGAGACCATATCTCAAAAAGAAAAGGATGTGCACTCCTCTTTTTCATTGTAGACCTCTGTAACAGTCATTATTAATAACTGTGTGATGGGTTCAATATATGCTTCCTTTACATTGCCTTCTCCAAAGAAATTAGCCATTGCCTCTTAATTTAGTCTCAGGCAAATTCTTAGGAGAAGGGAAGAAGACCAAATTCTTCACCAAAATGTCACCAGAATGGCCTCTAGCCTAGTTGCCAACATTGTTACACTCTGAAAACTCCTGAGCTGGGCCACCACAGCCTAGAATTCTCTTAGTGCTACTGCCAATTCCAGCCCCCAGGTAGGTCTTTTGATCTCCGATCACAGTAGTCAACCAATTTTCTAGACCAGTTCCAAATGTTTCCACATTTCCTCATAGCAACATCCCACTTTGTGGGAACAACTTCTGTATTAGCTACTTTTCTATTTCTGTTTCAAATACAATGACAAAGGCAACTTACAGGAAAAAAAGAAGATCTGGGGGCTTATGTTTCCAGACAGAAAGTTCTTCAGGGTGGGGAAGCATAGCAGCAGGCAGGCACAGTGAGAGAAGCAAAAACTAAGAGCTCACTTTTTTTTTTTTTTGGTTTTTCAAGGCAGGGTTTTGTAGTAATGAGGGGCTCGGGCTGCGTTCCCGGTGCACAGCCCCTGGTGCCACCCGGCTCCCGGTGTGTACCCGAAATAATTACACGGAAACTGTATTCATTGAAATACTGCCTGGCCCATTAGCTCTAGCCTCTTATTGGCTAACTCTCACATATTTGTTTAACCCATTTCTAATAATCTGTGTGTCACCACGAGTCGTGGCTTACCGGGAAAGATTCAGCGTGTGTGACCTGGCAGGCTTCATGGCGGCAGCTCTCTCTGGCTCTGTCCCCTTCCCAGTATCCTGTTCTCTTTCTCCTGTCTATCTAAGTCCTGCCCTATCAGAAGGCCAAGGCAGTTTCTTTATTAACCAATAAAAGCAACCCAAATACAGAAGGACCCTCCTACACCAGGGTTTCTCTGTAGCTTTGGAGCCTGTCCTGGAACTAGCTCTTGTAGACCAGGCTGGTCTCGAACTCACAGAGATCTGCCGGCCTCTGCCTACCGAGTGCTGGGATTAAAGGCGTGCACCACCACTACCCAGTGAGAACTCCCTTCTTGAAACACAAGCAGAAGGCAGAGACAGAGCACTGGAAGTACACAATCAGATCCTATACCCAGTGATAGACCTCTGCCAGCACAACCACACCTCCAAACCTCCCCCAAACAGAGCCACTAACTGGAAACCAAGTGTTCAAGTGCCTGAGACTATAGGAACATTTCCTATTCAAACTATCACAATTGGTATTTAACTTTTTATCAATGATATAAATAGTACAAACGTTCTAATTTTGATGAAGGTATACAATCTTTCTTATTTTTTAGTTGGTGCTCTTGGTGCTATTCATATCTAATAAGACATTATTTAATCTAAATTTGAAACTGATTTACTCCAGTATCATCTTGTGGTTCGTATGTTCAATATTTAAACATTTAAGCACTCAATTCCTTTCAGATTAATTTTTCTTTGTGATGTGCTGGTAGGATTTGAATTCATTATTTTGTATGTGAATATCCTATTGTCTCAGCACTATCTATTGAAAATACCATTCTTTTCTCAGAAAATGCTCACAGTTTTTTGTCAAAAATTAATTGGTCTGAAATATTAGAATACATGTCTTGGCTGATAGGCCTATTTCCTGATCTGTATTTCTATTCTAGGGTGACATCATTCTGAATTGCCATTTTTAAAATGAAATAAACTTAAGAAATGGGGTGTGGCTGGGGTTCATTTGTAGAGCATCTGCCTAGCATACAATAGGCCCTGAAACTGATCCTCAGTACTGAAAGAAAAGAATATGAAAAGAAAAAATAATGTGAAACAAAACACATCAAATTATGAAAACCAGCATGATTTATTAAATGCACAAGAATTTACCTACTTCCCTGTTCAGAGTTATTTGAAGCTGCATGTTCATTATATGGAAATATTAATATTGTGATGAACATCTTTCCAAAAACATGAGTCTATTTCAAATTATTTCTTTATGTGGATTCCTATTAGGGGACGCACTGAATCAAGAGCAAAAAGGTTTTAAAAATTATTAGTGGTTTTTTAAATTTTTGGAAGATTTATTTATTTTGTACACAGTGTCTGTCTGCATGGATGTTTGCAGGCCAGAAGAAGGCACTAAATCTCATTATAGATGGTTTTGAGCCACAATGTGATTGCTGGGAATTGAACTCAGGACCTCTGAAAGAATAGTCGGTGTTCTTAGCCTCTGAGCCATCTCTCCAGCCCTTAAAATAATTTTTTGGTGACTTTTCGAGACAGGGTTTCTCTGTAGCTTTGGAGCCTGTCCTGGAACTAGCTCTTGTAGACCAGGCTGGCCTCCAACTCACAGAAATCCACCTACCTCTGCCTCCCAAAGTTATTAGTTTTTTTTTTTTAGAGAGATAGATAAGCCTGCTGAGAGGGCTCACCAGCTGAGGACACCTGCCACCAAGCCTAATGATCTCGGTTCAATACTTGGAGCCCACATGATGGGAGATGACCAATTCCTGCAAGTTGTACACTGACCTCCACACATGTGCCTTAACGTGCACATGCTCTCACACATGCACATACACACAGAATTAAAATGCAACAGAGAAATAGGTATTTGTCAGTGGGAGAGAAAAAAAGAGGTAGAGAGAAAGGTAGGTGTATAAGCTGATAACAAGATCACTCCATGGTATAGTTAAGGGAAAGGCATATATATGAATGAGAGAGAGAGAGAGAGAGAGAGAGAGAGAGAGCAGCCAGAAACATCTAGAAGAGTCCAAGGCAAAGGCAGAGAATATTAACTGCAGACTATGAACCTGGTCATGAGAGAAGCAGCAGGAGCTGGGCAGAGAGATAGAGACCAGCAGAGTACGAGAGAGCAGAGAGACGGGAAGGAGGAAGACAGAAGATAGCTAAGAGCGTGGCATATCAAAAGTAGCTGGGTTATAAGGAGAATGAGTAGCTGAGGTAGAGAAGCCCATGAGGTGAAGTTTAGGGTGAGGAGATGAGAAGACCTAGCATGGACTGTGAAGTGTGTAACAGGTCCTTGTGACACTGAGGGAGCCTGGAGGACAGCATGAGATGTGGTGTGTGATTAGAAAAATGAATCATTCGATAGAGGGGACCTGGCTTCACAAGTTCCTGAGGAAAGATGGATTTCCTTTAACTCTCTGATTTTGGGGAAATTGAGTTTCCTTCGGACGTGACAGTAGGAAAGAGGGATGAAGAGAAAAGGAGGGGGGAGTGAAAGAGGGACAGAGGAAGGAAAGATTATTTTACAAACAGTATCAATTCACACTGCCAAGAAGATATGTTGCTTTGAGTAAGTCACTCATCTTCTCCCTACCTCGAATTTCCCATCTATCAAGTGAGGTAAACAAAGTTGAGCTTGATTTGTTTGTAAGAATCCCATAACACCAAAATGAAATCTGTAGTATGATGGGGCTCTCACACATGTTTAAATCCAATAGACTCATGAGGTATTATTCTTTCCATTTTATTTGTTTGCCCATATTCAACACACATTTATTGAGTACCTATTCCTTGCAGAGAACTAGCAAAGACCAAAAACATGAAGGAAAAATACAACTAAAATAAAAGTGAAGAAAAACTCATTTAAGAATGAAAGTGCATCCAATTTCCAGGAGGATCTATATACGTTTTTCTTTGGGTTCACCTTATTACTTAGCTTCTCTAGGATCACAAACTATAGGCTCAATGTCCTTTGTTTATGGCTAGAATCCACTAATGAGTGAGTACATACCATATTCATCTTTTTGGGTCTGGGTTATCTCACTCACGATAGTGTTCTCTATTTCCATCCATTTGCATGCAAAATTCAAGATGTCCTTGTTTTTTACCACAGAGTAGTATTCTAAGATGTGCCACACTTTCTTTATCCATTCTTCCATTGAGGGGCACCTAGGTTGTTTCCAGGTTCTGGCTATTACAAACAATGCTGCTATGAACATAGTTGAACAAATGCTTTTGTAGTATGATTGGGCATCTCTTGGGTATATTCCCAAGAGTGGTATTGCTGGATTCTGAGGTAGGTTGACTCCCAATTTTCTGAGAAACCACCACACTGATTTCCAAAGTGGTTGCACAAGTTTGCATTCCCAACAGCAATGGATGAGTGTTCCCCTTACTCCACATCCTCTCCAGCAAAAGCTAGCCAGGCAAAAGTTGGAAGCATGGGGGTGGGGGAGTGGAGGGAATGGGAGAAGGGAGAAAGAGGGGGGAAGGAGAGGGTTGGGGAGAGCTTGGGGGAGTGGTATGGTTGAGATGGAGGAAGGACAGATATGGGAGCAGGGAAGGAGATATCTTAATTGAGGAAGCCATTTTGGGGTTGGCAAGAGACTTGGCTCTGGAGGAGTTCCCAGGAGTCCCCGGGACTGACCCCAGCTAGGACCCTGGGCAGTGGAGGAGAGGGTGCCTGAACTGGCCTTGTCCCGTAGTCACACTGATGACTATCTTGAATATCACCATAGAACCTTGGTCCAGCAACGGATGGAGATAGAGACAGAGACCCACATCGGAGCACTGGACTGAGTTCCCAAGGTCCAGTTGAAGAGCAGAAGGAGGGAGAATGTGAGCAAGGCAGTCAGGACCACGAGGGGTTGGTTCACCCACTGAGACAGTGTGCCTGAGCTAACGGGAGCTCACCAAATCCAGCTGGACTGGGACTGAATGAACATGGGATCAAACTGGACCCTCTGAATGTGGCTGACAATTGGGGCAGACTGAGAAGCCAATGATAATGATACTGGGATTTGTCTCTACTGCATGTACTGGCTTTTTGGGATCCTATTCTATATGGATGCACACCTTCCTAAGCCTGGATGGAGGGGGGAGGGCCTTGGACTTCCCACAGGGCAGGGTACCTTGGGCTCTCTCAGGACTGGAGGGGGAGGAGGGAAGGGTGTGTAGGGGAGTGAAAGGGAAGTGGGACAAGGGAGGAAGTGGAAATTTTGCTTGGTATTATTTATAAAATAATAAAAAAAAGAATAAAAGTACAACGACCCAGTACTGCTGCTTCCGGGCTCGCATGGCTCCTGGAGGCCGCTCCCTGGACGCTGGGCCCCAGAGCTACCCACAGAGAGCAGCATCTAGATGCCTGGGACCCCAGGGAGGCCTGCACTGTGACTAATGACTGCTGTCACAAAGGACATCTGCATTCTGACCTCCTTGAGGCCGCGTCTCAGCTGCGCCCTCGTGGGACAGTGGGGTCACTTTGTGGACCGAGAGCCTCCTAAATTAAGGAATGTGTGTAACCACTTGAAGTTCGCTGGACACTTCCATCCTGTCTTCCTCTCACCTGGGACTCCTGTTCCTTGAGCTCCCTCAGGCAGCGTGGTTTAAGGCTCCTCAAATTCAGGACCGAAGGACTCTGGACCACCTACCTCCCTTCTTCGATGGAGTACCATCTCCCCTTTTAGAGACACCTTGGGGTGTGGCCTTGGTGAGTGACACTTAGGGTGCTGACCACTGGGAAGGAAATCTGAAAACAGAACATTGTGGGGGTGATCCTGGCTTTATAAGGCCCTGGAAGTCTTGTGAGTGTGTGGGGTGGCAGATGGATTTCTTTTCCCCTAAACTGACAAGGAGGCAAGTCATTTACCACACTTGGGGCTACGTGAGCTCTTTCTGAATTCAGAGTAGAACGACATCAGACATCACCAAGCAAATACCTATTCTGAATGGGAACAGATTCCAGCCTCTAAGGAGATCCCAAGAATCTTAAGCAGAGTCAGGAAGAGGTCGCAGACTTGGGGGGGCTCACTATACAGTTCAGTCATGTTACTGCGAAGGCTTGGTGGCTAGCTACCTCCACCTTGGGGCGGCAGGAAATCAACAAAGGCTGACTTGCCTGCCCCAGAACCCAGATGGTGAACAGTTCCCCCGAGAATTCTGGGAGTGACTGGGCCAGTGCCCCAGAGACAATGGGAGATGTGGGGCCTCTCAAGACCAAAGATTCAGGGAAACCGAGGATCCCTGGGGCTGCTCCAGAGTCAAGCAGAGAGGTCCACGTGGATCAACTTGGAAGCAAAATTAAGGATTCCTTCAAGTGGGACAAGACTGTCTCTAGCGTTCAAGAGTCTGCAAGACTGGAGACTGGAGGAGCCATTCCTAAACTGAAATGGGATTCTGTGGATTCAGGTGGCATGAAGAATCTTGGCGTGTCATCCCAAGGAGGACTAGGCACCACTGGACTAGAAGCCCTATTGGAGAAACCTGGTCGACGGCGTTGGCTACGGGGGGAACCAAGGGCTCCCTCACATTACCTGCGGGTCCCAGAGGAGTATTTGCAGATCTCTAGCAACTTGATCCTATACCTGCTGGAGCTGCTAGCCTCAGCCCTGCTGGCTCTGTGCTCCAGGCCACTTCAAGCTACCTTGGATGCTATGGGCCTTAGAGGATCTATGGGCCTCTGGCTACATGGGCTGCTATGTTTCCTGGCTGCCCTACATGGGATCCATTCTGTGCTTAGCGTACTTATTGCCCACCCCCTGCATTTTGCCTGCCTCTTTGGCCTCTTGCAAGCCCTAGTACTGGTTGTCAGCCTCCGGGAACCTACTGAGGATGAGGAGACCACTGATTTGGAGAGTGAGGGGCAGGGGAGGAAGGCCAAGAAACCAAGGAAAGATCCAGGAGGGTACTGTGACAGGGTGAAGGTGAGGGCAAAGGGTGAAGACAGTGGTGCGGCCTTTGGGAGGAATGTGCGGAAACCCAGATCGTAAGCACAGTGACCTCAGGAATGGGGAGGAGACTCGGGAGCACGAAAGCACAGGAGCCTCTGTCATACAAGTGACAGACAATGGACAATGGGATGTCACCATTTGAGTCACCAGCTGTTGTTATTGCTTTCTTTTACATTTATCCACCTTTAAGAGCAAAATAAATAAAATAAAAGTGATGGTGGAGAATGAAGGCCAATGGTCCTTTCCAATCCCCAGAGGTGGACGAGGCCAGAGGCAGGACAGAGAGCTCTGCTTAAAAGGTAATGAGGAGATCCATGCTTTCCCTTGGATCCTAGGATCGAAACCATCTACAGGAGAGTGGGGTTGTGAGGTAGGGATTGTAGAAGGGGCTCCAGGTGTTGTGGTCCCTGCAGGGAGGGTCTGGTACTCAGTGAGATCCAGAAGAGACAGTGATGGTGCAAGCCTCGTGGGCGGAAGGACCAGTTCAGAAGGGCTGTGCCTGGCAGCAGGAGCAGCACAGCCCCTCTCATTGCCACTCATGCTAGGGATTTGCTCTCTCAGGAATAAATGTGCTCACTAAATCCTAAATATACCAGTATGGTCTGAAAAAAAAAAAAGAATGAAAGTGCATTTACCAGATTGGAAGCTATTTGGAGGCAAGAGTCATAGGTGGCACAGGATAGGGGGAAACTATTATAATAGTGCTGGGAAATACTGTAGACAAAACATGCTAAATTCAGGGAGGATGGAGAAAATAATTTTAGTGCAAGAAAAGAGAAAGACTTAAGAGGTATCTAAGTTAGAAGTGGGCATTTTATTTTTTACTATTTCTGTTTTTGTTTTATTCTTTTTGGTGTGTTCTAGTAATGCATAGCAAATGTCTCCATACTCACACAAGGCATGCACTACTCACATCTAGCTGCCTGTTTATCCATACTCTTCCCACTTTCCCATTACTATTCTACATTCAGGTTGCCATTTTTTCTCTTTTTTTATTTTTCATTCAAAATTTACACTTCCACCCCTACTCCCAGTCCCCTCCCGCTCCCCCACTACTCCTGCTTCCTTAAGAGAGGGCAGGGTACCCTGCCCTGTGGGAAGCCCAAGGCCCTCCCCCCTCCATCCCGGCCTAGGAAGGTGTGCATCCATTTAGACTAGATTCCCAAAAAGCCAATACATGAAGAAGAGATAGGTCCCAGTGCCATTATCATTGGCTTCTCAGTCAGCCCGCATTGGCAGCCACATTCAGAGAGTCCGGTTTGATCATATGCTCATTCAGTCCTGGTCCAGCTGGATTTGGTGAGCTCCCATTAGTTCAGGAACACTGTCTCAGTTGGTGGACCAGCCCCTCGCCATCCTGACTTCCTTGCTCATCTTCTCCCACCTTCTGCTCTTCGACTGGACCTTGGGAACTCAGTCCATTGCTCTGATGTGAATGTGGGTCTCTGTCTGTATCGCCATTGATCGGACGAAATTTCTATGTTGATGATCAAGATATTCATCAATGTGACTATGGGACCAGGCTAGTTCAGGCACCCTCTCCTCTGCTGTCCAAGGACCTAGCTGGGGACATCCCCGTGGACCCCTGGGATGACAGCTTCTATTTCCTCGCGACTTATAGGTCTGTTTAAATTGTTCACCTGGTCTTGATTTAATTTCGCTGTATGGTATTTATTTAAAAAACTGTCCATTTCTTTTACATTTTCCAATTTTGTGGCATACAGGCTTTTGTAGTAAGACCTAATGATTCTCTGAATTTCCTCAGTGTCTCTTGTTATGTCCCCCTTTTCATTCCTGATCTTGTTAATTTGAGTGTTCTCTCTCCGACTTTTGATTAGTTTGCATAGGGGTTTGTTGACCATGTTGATTTTCTCAAGGAACCAGCTCTTTGTTTCATTGATTCTTTGGATTGTTTTCTGTGTCTCTATTTTGTTTATTTCAGCCCTCAGTTTGATTATTTCCAGTCTTCTACTTCTCCTGGGTGAGTCTGCTTCTTTTTTTTCTAGAGCTCTCAGGTGTGCTGTTAAGTCACTAATGTGTGCTTTCTCTGTTTTCTTTATGTGGGCACTAAGTGCTATGAACTTTCCTCTTAGCACTGCTTTCATAGTGTCCCATAGGTTGGGGTATGTTGTGTCTTTATTTTCATTGAATTCTAGGAAGACTTTAATTTCTTTCTTTATTTCTTCCTTGACCCAGGAGTGGTTCAGTAGTTGACTGTTCAGTTTCCATGAGTTTGTAGGCTTTCTGGGGGTGGACTTGTTGTTAAATTCTAACTTTACTCCAATGTGATCTGATAAGACACAGGTGGTTACTCCATTTTTTTTGTATCTGTGGATGTTTGCTTTGTTACCAAGTATGTGACCAATTTTTGAGAAGGTTCCATGAGATGCTGAGAAGAAGGTATATTCTATTCTGTTTGGGTGGAATGTTCTATTAAGTCCATTTGATTCATTACATTTGTTAGTTTTTGTATTTCTCTGTTAAGTTTCTGTCTGGTTGACCTGTCCATTGGTTAGAGAGGAGTGTTGAAATCTCCTACAATTAGTGTGTGGGGTTTGATATGTGCTTTAAGCTCTAGTAGTGTTTCTTTTACATAAGTGGGTGCTTTTTTATTAGGGGCATATATATTCATGATTGAAACTTCATCCTGATGGATTATTCCTGTTAAGAGTATAAAGTGTCCATCTCCATCTCTTCTGATTGATTTTAGGTTGAAGTCGATTTTGTTCGATATTAGTATAGCCACACCTGCTTGTTTCTTAGGGCCATTTGATTTAAAAACCTTTTTCTAACCATTTACTCTGAGATAATGTCTGTCTTTGTGGTTGAGGTGTGTTTCTTGTAAACAACAGAATGTTGGATCCTGTTTTCATATCCATTCTCTTAACCTGTGCCTTTTTATAGGTGAATTGAGTCCATTGATATTAAGTGATATTAATGACCAGTGGTTGTTAACTCCAGTTATTATTTTTCTTTTTTTGAGTGGTAGAGTTTGTGTGTTTCCCTTCTATGAGTTGTGCTGGTGGAGGGATGATAGATATCTGTGTTATTATGGGTGTTGTTAGCTTCCTTTCGTTGTGGTTTTCTTTCTAGTAGGTTCTGTAAGGCTGGGTTTGTGGCTATGTATTGCTTAAATTTGTTTTTATCCTGGAATATCTTGTTTTCTCCTTCGATGGTAAAAGAAAGCTTTGCTGGGTATAGTAGTCTGGGCTTGCGTCCATGATCTCTTAGTGTCTGCAGCACATCTATCCAAGACCTTCTGGCTTTCATGGTTTCCATAGAGAAGTCAGGTGTAATTCTGATAGGTTTACCTTTATATGTTACTTGACCTTTTTCATTTGCAGCTCTTAATATTCTTTCTTTATTCTGTATGTTTT
>PVIU01028815.1:0-18449 GCA_004026605.1 Ondatra zibethicus
ATACACATTAATGGAGATGGGCTAAAATAATATGTGAGAGTTAGCCAATAAGGGGCTGGAGATAATGGGCCAGGCAGTATTTAAATGAATACAGTTTCTGTGTAATTATTTCAGGTACACACCGGGAGCCGGATGGCACAAGGGGCCCGGCGCCGGGAACATAGCCCGAGCCCCTCAATACAACATATAGCTATCCTAATATCTAACAAAATAGATTTCAAATTAAAATCAATCAGAAGAGATGGAGGACACTTTATACTCATAATAAGAATAATCCATTAAGATGAACTCTCAGTCCTGAACATCTATGCCCCAAATATAAGAGCACCCACATATGTAAAAGAAACATTACTAAAACTTAAATCACACATCAAACCACCCACACTAACAGTAGGAGACGTCAACACTCCACTCTCACCAGTGGACAGGTCAACCAGACAGAAACTTAACATAAAGGAACTAACAGATGTCATGAATCAAATGGACTTAACCTGCAGTTTCTCAGAAAATTGGGAATCAACCTACCTCAGAATCCAGCAATACCACACTTGGGCATATACCGAAATGATGCTCAATCAAACTACAAAGGCATTTGTTCAACTATGTTTATATAGCAGCATTTTTTGTAACAGTCAGAACCTGAAAACAATGTAGATGCCCCTCAATCGAAAAATGGATAAAGAAAATGTGGCACATTTATACATTAGAGTACTACTCAGTGGTAAAAATACAATGACATCTTGAATTTTGCATCAAATGGATGGAATTAGAAAACACTATTTTGAGGGAGGTAACCCATATCCAAATAGATGAATATGGTATGTACTAATTCATAAGTGGATAGTATCCATAAACAAAGAATATTGAGCCTATAATTCATGATATTAGAGAAGATAAGTAATAAGGTGAACCCAAAGAAAAACATATATAGATCCACCTGGAAATTGGAAACAGACAAGATCACCTGACAAAATTGGGGGTGGGTGGAGAAGGAAGGGTGGAAGGGGAAGAGGAGAGAAGAAGGAGAGAGGTGAGGAGAACTTGAGGGAATGAGATGGTCAGCATGGGGGAGGGACAGAGATGAGAGCAAGGAAAGACATATCTTGACTGAGGGAGCATTATGGGGTTATCAGAAACCTGGCTCTAGAGAAATTCCCAGGAATTCACAAGGATGACCCCAGCTAAGATCCTAAGCAATAGAGGAGAGGAGGCCTGATCTTGACTTGCCCTATAGTCAGACTGATGAATATCTTAAATATCATCATAGAACCTTCATCCAGCAACTGATGGAAACAGAGGCAGAGACCCATATCACAGCAATGAGCTGAGCTCCCAAAGTCCTGTTGAAGAGTGAGAGGAATGAGAATATAAGCAAAAAGGCCAAGACCATTATGGGTACACCCACTGAAACAGTCTGCCTGAACTAATGGGAGCTCACCAACTCCACTGGGAAGGAACAAGTATAGAACCAAACTAGCCCATCTGAATGTGGTTGACAGTTGCATGGCTGGGGCAGACTGAGGGGCCACTGGCAGTGGCACCAGAATTTATCCCGACTGCATGTAATGGCCTTTGGGAAACTATTCTCTTTGGATTGATACCTTGTTCAGCCTAGATACAGTAGGGAGGGCCTTGGACCTTCCACAAAGCAATGTGCCTTATCCTCTCTGAGGACTGGATGGGGTGGGGTAGGAGGGCGTGTGGAGGGAATGGGAGAAGAGAAGGGAGTGGGACGTTGGATTGGTATTTATTATAAAAATATAATAAATTATAAAAAAAACAAAACACTGTTTACTCCAATAAACATTCAGGACACCTCTTTTTAAAAGACAGCTACAAATGATATCACAACAAAATAATTTATTTCTAAACTTTGAGGCCAGGGTCTCACTATGCAGTCAAAGCTCACTTTAAGCTTGAGATCCTTATATTTATCCATTGTATTGAAAGTAAAGTTTTTAAAGCAGAGGGTCTCAACCTTCCTAATGCTGTGATTTTAGTACAGTTCCTCATGTGGTGATCCAAAACCACATAATTAATTTCATTGCTATATCATCACTTAATTTTGCCACTGTTATGTAAATAGCTGTGTTTTCTGATGGTCTTAGCAGATACCTGTGAAAAGGTCATTTGAAATCCCAAAAGTCTCATGTCCCACAGACTGAGAGCAAATGTCTTAGCTGATCATTGAAGTAATGGCAAGAGCTCTTACTAAAATGGGCAGAGAGGTGCGGGGCTCATTTTCTCTCCAACAAGGTCTGCTGAAATAGTTCCTGTGGCTACCTGATAATTTGACTCCTCATGAATTTGTATCATGGAGCCAACAGGCTAAATAAGAAAATAGGAGATAAAAGTTTTGTTACTCTTTCTGTAAAGATAAAATGAAATGGGAAAAACACCAAATACACTAGCATAAACTATTATTATCTAAAGATTTTAGAATTATATCAAATCAGTCTTGGAGTCGTAACATAATGTGGTATGTCATATTTAAAGCATATAACAAAAATGGGGGTAAAATTCTGGTTAACTAATACGATGTAGAACATCTTAAAATTCTTGTTAGACAAACTGGCAAAAATATTCTTTTGTATGCGGCCAGTCTAACATGATGGACAGAGGTCATTGCCTTAACTTATACACAGTAATGTTGACAGCCTGCATAGTATAGTTAGTGGCATAGAGCTTGACCATCATTCGTAAATCCTGAGTATGATCTTCAGCAGAACACGAATAAGGAATTATATAAATAAACAAAACACATAAAGTAACAAAGGAATCAAGGAAAGTAAAGAAACATGGAAACAATTTTAAAATGAAAAGATGTAGATTACAAGAAAATTGACCTGAATGAAGAGGTGTTGGTTATACATCTGACAAAGAGTTTGGGGAACTAAACTTAAGGATGATTATGGAGCTTAGGATATCACAATCAGTAGAGAACTTTAGCAAAGGGATATGAATGCAAATAGAAAATCCCAAACGGAAATCACAGATATGAACAATACCATTACTGAACTTAAAAATGTAATATAGAGGTTTTACATAGATTAAAGAACTGGGCGGTGGTGGCACACGCCTTTAATCCCAGCACTCGGGAGGCAGAGGCAGGTGGATCTCTGTGAGTTCGAGGCCAGCCTATTCCATAAGAGCAAGTTCCAGGACAGGCACCAAAAGCTATAGAGAAACCCTGTCTTGAAAAACAAACAAACAAAAAATAAAAAATAAAAAAGAACTGATGACAGCTTATTAGAAATTATTCAGTCTGAACAAAAAAACCAATATATCAAACAAGGAAAACCATATTATTTTCATGGCCCAGGAGATGATGGAGAGAAAACTGACATATAGCATGTTTAAAGAATGCTGAGAGAGAACTTCCAAAGTTTGGAAAAGGAAGCAGAAGATTCTGAAAAATCCATGGAACACCAAATAACATGAATGGAAAGAGTTCTCTACCATGGCACTTAATAGTCAAATTGTCAAAAATGAAAAATAATGTTAAAAACAGCAAGGAAAAGAAAGTCTTTTCAGTAGATCCCACAGGAGAAAACTTGAAAACCAGAAGTGAGGAAAGGTACCTTATTTAAAACCCTGAAAGACACCATCAATTATGAGCAATTCTGTATCCAGTAAATCTAAATTTAAAAAATAAAGATTGAAAAAGATTTTGTACTACAAATAAAAAATAAGTTTATAATCAGAACATCTAGTTTTGGAATGGGTGTAAAAATAAATTTAGAAACCTCAAACAAGAGGACACTAATTAGTAATATAGGAAAGCAAAGTCATCTCTGATAAATTTAGTGGTCTTATAAAATATGAAATTCTAGTATTATGTCAGTGCAATTATACCTATAGTAAGAGACAGAAATATATATCTTTTCAGAAATTAAACTTATACCAATTTGTTAACACATACACACACATATTAGAAAATTAGAAAATATGCAAGCGAAATATGAAACTATAAAGTATGAGATGATAAAAGGAAAGAAGTTCTTTATGTGATCAATATTAAGCTCCTAATTTAAGAGATACAGTAAATATATGTTTTATATAAACTTTGGCATACTCTTATAGCAAAAATCTTTAAGATTCAACCAAGCAATAAAAAAAGAATAACAAAAGCCTACCACTGCAGAAAGTCAGTTCCCCACAAGGGAAGAAAATTAGAGAAATTAGGGACAAAGCATACTAGGAACCATGCCAGCTAATATCTCTTAAGGTGTAGCTGAATGAGTATGCCTTCCACATGACTCTCTTTTCTGTATGGAAACAAATGGGCTATAAATAAAGATTAGAATAATGGTCTTTGAAAGCCAAGGAGTACAGGTGTGATTATTATACTTACTAATAGGAAATAGACTTTGGATTCAGCATCGCTAGCAAAGGTAAAGACAGGTGCTCTATAATGAACAAATAGGTCTAACAACTATGAATACATTTTTACCCAAACCAAAAATTCCATAAATTAATTAGTATGATTGCATCAAAAAAAGTAAGCTATGGTACAAGAACAATGGAATATTTATGTTATCACTCTCAGATAACCTCAACTAAAATTTAGCATAAAAGTGTTAAACAGACTCCACAGCAGAGCTTCTCATGCTGTGGGTTGTGACTCTATTTGGGGTACATAACTGATAAAGTTGAGATTATAAATAAAGTTGGCAAAGCCAAATGGTGTCCTATTGCACAATGGACAGAAGTGAATCCAATGAAATGGTGGTGTTTCTAACAGTACCAATCCATGTGGCATCCCCTAACTTAACCACAGCCTTGGTCCTGTTCACACAACATGTGCACTTTGCGTTCTGCATGTGCTCACGCCATGTAGAGTCAATTGATATCTCATCACCTCAGAGCATATTACAGAGTACTGGATGTTTATTGATGTGTAATATTTATTTTGCAAATACAAATTTTTCTGCTTCTACAGCAAAGAATAATGATGCAACACAAAGAGTTTTAATATTTTCCTATGATTAGTTTTTAGAGTATAAAGATTAATTTAGAACAGCTTTGGATTATACTGTGATACATTTTTTTAAATTTAAAAATAGATGTATGAGATGACTTGTGTTTCACACAGATACATACACACATGAAAGGTTAAATAAATTTTGGCATGTCACTAGGATGGAATTTATAACAGTTTCTATATAGGTGCTAATATGTATTTATGTAAAGCAGCATTCTTGGCATTGCCTGTAAGAAATAACTATAAAATATTAATTAACTTTGAAAATATTGAATATGGTCTGTATCCTGGAGAATCAAATATATAGTTATACAGCCTGTACATAACATTAAGTATGTATCACTTCTTTTAATAAATGGCAGAGCTACATGTGTCCAAAAGTTATATTAAAATAACTTCTCACAATTTATGATAAGCACATGTGTATACCTATCTAATATAGCTTTTATATCTGTATTCTAAGACATAAACAGTACTAAGTGAAGAGTGTCTAAGAAGTTCTAGACCAAGTGAATGTGTTGGACAAGTATCGAATATGTTATACAATGGATGAAATACATAATAATCATATCTGGACTTGAAATTTTCAGTAAAAAAAAAGACTATATCTTAAACTTCAAGAAAAGTTTCTAAGAATCTTTTTTCCCTAAGAATCTTAAGTTGAGAAACTGAATATTTTTTTTCTGACCCCAATAGGCTCAATAGAACTTAACAACAGGAATATATTAGCAAGCTGAGATTAAGAAAGAACTTTCAAGACTCCTTAATGCTAATGACAAAAAGAAACACACATATGTCACTTCTGAGATACAGGAAAAGCAATAGGAGAAAGGAAGCTTCCCTGTGATTAATACCTTTCACAATAGTAGAACAACAAATATAAAATTAAAAATCATATGACTTCAAACAGAAATCTAAAAACACACCTGAAAGAACTATGAAAAACAAAAACAAGCCAAGCATTGGAAAAGAGTCCTAAAAGTCAGACAAAAGCAGATGAAACTGAGACCTTGAAAAAAAAATACAAAATTAAAGAAACAAAAATGGGCATTTGAAGAGATAAACATAATAGATAAACTTTAAACTTAGGATAAGAGAAAAAGACTCACATGAATGCAACAAATGACAGTACAACTAAAATCAGACAGTCATTCAAGTAATCATCAGAAACACCATAAACAACTGCAGACTACAAAGCAGGAAATATGAAGAAATGGATGAGTTCAACCTACCAAGACTAACTGATAAAAACATAAAAAATATGTACTTACCATTAGTGGGTAAAGAGAGCAGACCGAAGAGAAAAAGTCCCCTAGCGTAAAAAACTCAGGATCACACTACAGATTTCTACCGAACTTTCAAATATTTACTAACCAATTCTTTCCCAGACAGTCTTAGAAGTTGAAGGGACAGAAGTTTAGTCTATGAGACCAACAGTAACCTGACCGTATAACCACACACAAACACATACATCCCAGTGTGAACTACACCACGAAGACATGGGAGAAAATTACAAGACAGAGAAAATAAGACAGGATCTTGAGTGAAGGAAGACCAGAAAGTAAGAAAAGGAAGGAGAAATGAGGGAATGGTTGTGACATCATTTGAGAAGCATTGTCTAATCAGAAATGTGTCATGTTGCCAGGGATTGTCCATGGTGGATGAAACTCATTATCACACCTTGTCTCTGTCTACTGCTTTCCCCTGGCCTCTATATATGTAGAGAGTGTGTTTTGTGCATCTTTGCCTGTAATTTTTGTCTGAAACTTCTTCGTGACTCATATTTTAATCAACAGAGATCCATATTTGCTTTAAAAACATACATTCTCTATGCTTATCAGAGCACAATGTTGCACTAATCTACATAAACTTATACTAGCTTTCAATTTTTAATTTTTTTCTTTATTTCATTCCATAGTTTGAAAAAAGCATTTCATGGCTAAAGATTCCATCATAGTCAATATTTTCAAGACCTACACAAACATACATGGTGGGAATCGGAGGCTGGTTGTTTCCCTGACAGTTTGATAATGTTTAGTGCTACTTTGAAATAAAAGCAAAATGCTTTGTACATTACTTTAATTGGATGGCACCTAACTGTATGTGTAGTGTTTGAATTATAGGGGTAATTCTTTTGAATTGTTATCACATTACAAGTGGTACCTCTGAGTCAATCAAATGTAAATTTACTTCTTTATATGTTTATTTTTTCCCCAATGCATACTCCAGTGAATCATATTTATGCTAATCACTGCATTTAGATAAGCTTGTGTTTACATTTTATGTAACACTAGTCACTGAAGAGTGAATACTTCTATTTTTCCAAAATACAGTTGCAATGTCAAAGCAGGGTCATTCCTTGAGGAAACAGAGTGCAATGAAAACTTCCAATAAATTTCCTCATGAGGCTCATCACATAAAACCCCCTTAGATGTTTTTTGTTGACTATTAAGCATGGTAAAACCTACTTTTATTGCAACAAAAGTAATTTAAAAGCAAAGTAGTATTCATTTTACCTAGGCAATATTGCTAATAACCAAGTAGAGAGTAATTTGAGTAAAAACAAGCCCCTTAAAGAACATAAGGAGTATATGATTTGCTCTCTTAAGCTGTTCTAATATTCCCAGGTAGGAAACACTGTCACATCTCTAAAAATTACAAAATAATATGTTGAATAAAATAAGTGCTCCTAAGCCTCATGTATTTCCATGGCTTGGCTTTCTAAATCAGTTTAAAGGCAGTAGCTGTAAATGGCCTTACACAGACTTAACATCTTCTTAGAAGGCTTCTTAGCGAAAAGAAATCATTCTATAGTGTTTAAAAGGCGAATCTGTCTATACAAGGAATTCCTCATACCTAATTGTAACCATTTGCCTAATGATCATTTTACATCATTTTATTAATGATGAATACAGAACACACAGGTAGAAACCTATTGTTGTTATACCAGAATTCCTTTTTCACAGTAAAGCTTATTAGCACTCATAGTCTCAGCATGCTAGGCAGACCAGTCATTCATTAGTGTGGGTTTTGTTTCTATTCCCTCAAAGATCAGGTGCTGATACTATGACTCTGACTGGGATGGAGTTAGGAGGTACTAAGAGATGCAACCTTTGAATACTTGATTCTATGAATTCATGAGGATGGACTGGTCATTGCCCTTCAGTAAAGAGAGCTACCAGTTTTCTCTGTGTCTGGATATATTAGATGAAGCTCTTCCACAAATTAATTTACCTAAACATTGATGGTAACTTTAGCATAGAAAACTTAAAGTCATGTCTAAATCATGTATACTAAGTATCTTTTGTTTTTAGAACCCAAATTAATAATTCATTCATCCATTTTTCCTTTCAGAAAATAATTTATGATTGTATCTATGGTGGTTTGAATAGGAATGGATCCTATACCTCCATGTATTTTAATGCCTGGCCCACAAGAAGAGGCACTTGATCTTGTTGAAGGAAGTGTGTCATTGTAGGGGTGGGCTTTGCAGTTTCATATGCTCAAGCTGTGCCCAATGTGGTTCACAGTCTCCTTCTGCTGTGTGCAGGTCAAGATGTAGAACTCTCTCACTCCTCTCCAGTACCATATCTACTTGCAAGCTTCCATGTTTCCCACCATGACCATATTGGTCTAAATCTCTGAACTGTAAGACATCCCCAATTAAATGTCTTTCTTTATAAGAATTGTCATTGTCATGGTGTTTCTTCATAGCAATATCACCCTGACTAAGATAGTACCCTATGTGTTAACACTGTGAAAGCAGATATTTCAATTTGTCAGTATTTTATCTTGAATGGTAGAAAGTAGCTGTCTAGCAATATCATACAAAAAGAGAAGGTGACCTGAGAATTGTGAACATTTCAAAGATAAGAAGACAGAAAAGGTAAGAATTAGGCAACAAAATATCACAGAGATTGTCCCCAACAAACACCATATTGGAACTCAAAATCAATTTCAATATTTTCCTGCTCCTACAAGGAAGATCCAAACCAGCTCACCTTCAGGTCAACTATTACCAATATGCTACTGTTTCTGGGATGCACAGTTGATGGGAGAGCTGGCCACAGTTGTTTAGGGGAAAGTGAAGGAAAGATTTCTAAAGAGTGAGATATTAGGAACATGTAAGCAGAAATAAGAAGGACCAAATAGAACACTGGGCAGAGCTAAGATAGAAAGTACAAAAGCTAAGTCTGGGATTGGATTTCTCTAGCAACTATTTCCTGAGCTCATCTGTCTTCACACATGCCTCTTTGATATCCCCGTCTACTGGGTGTAATTTGGCTACTCTTTAGCTGATGATAATGTAATTGCACTCTTCTCAGTCACTCATCCATGGATAAATATGATAGAATTCTTGCCCTTTATTCAAAACTGAAAATATTTAAAAAAAATAAAGTTTTGCTCAAGATGAGACAAATAATCAATGTGCAAAAATCTTTGGAGTTTTTTTGCAGTGTGCAAATCAGGACCAAAGTGCAAACAAGGTTTAATGCTGTAGAGTGAAACCTTACAGTTCAAATATCAAAGTGTAAGGGACAAGAACAAATGCTATGTGGATCGTGTGTGTGTGTGTGTGTGTGTGTGTGTGTGTGTGTGCGCGCGTGCATGTGTGTAGATAGAGATAACACAAGAGAGAGAGAAAAAGAGAGAGAGAGAAGTATGAAGCTGATATAGACTGTACCCCCACATCTGGAATGTGACACACCTGGTAGTAAATCACTTTTTTGTCACATCCCTCCCTCATATGTCAACATTATTTGCATTATTGATCACGAAATGAAATGAATAATGATAATCTCCAAGTCCTAGAAAGTGAAGCTTATATTCTTTAAATTCTTATACACTAATAAACATTTGCAGAATAAATATATTGTTAAAATAAGAATTGCAGTTCTGGAAGAAAAATGGTAATATTTTAATAATCTTTCATTTCATTAATTTCATTATTTATGAAAATAAAAGAATTCATAGGCATTTCGCCTCAACTTAAGTAAACAGTGCTAGACTTTGTCCTTTTGTTCAGTGATAATATTGGCAAATTTGTGGCTGTGCAACCAAATTTATGTTTTTTCAAGGTTTTTGATAGACCCAGAAGATGTTTGTGAAGTTACGTTAATTCATCATCAATTGAATAGCACTTTTCTGTTCAATCAACTAAAGTGCCTTTAGACCTCAGGCTATCACAGGCAAGGCCTTGAGCTGATCCATACCACCATACACAAATAAGTGAATACATGGGCAGGAGGGAGAAAAATAATCTATTTTGCAGTGCTCTGTAAAAATCGTAATATGGTTTACATATTTTCAACTATAAGTGCTTCTCTGTAATTTAGTATTTTGACTAAAATATTATGAGTGTTGAATTCATCACAATTTCAATTTTATTTGTTACAAATTTTCAAAGTTTTTCTTACTTTGAGAAAATAAAAAAGAGAGATAATGACTATATGCTAGTGACCACAGACAATATTTGATAAGGTCCTTTTGGAAAAGTCCCTGTTCTTACTGAAAATAATTGATACTCTTCAGCCTTGACTCTCCATTCATTTGGCAATTCAAGATGAACATTTCTCCCTCCCCACTTATTTTGACATTCTATTTCTTATTTATTTTTTCTATATGTAAATGTCCTTTGTCTTACATTTTATTTTTACATGGTTCACAGTCTTCTAAATTATATATGGAGTTGAGCCTGAGAAAGAGTTTTGAAATCCCTGACTGCCACTATCATTTTAATAATTAGTCTTTTCACATCATTTGTTTTGCTTGAATACTATCATTGAAACTTTATTCTAGAAGGAAGATAACTCAAAAATGACTCTTTCTTAAATACAAGGATAAATAGAGGTTGCAGATGTACTGCTTATTCTAAGGACTTTTAACAAATAAAAGCAATTATTTTAAGGTATTTCTTTTAAATGTAGCCTACAACAATGGATTGGGAGCTAGCTCAAGTAGTAAAATATTTGCTATGCAAACATGAGGTCCTGGGTTCAGATTTCCAGCACATACACACACACACACACACACACACACACACACACACACACACACACATATATATATATATATAAAACAGGCATGACAAGATGATGCTGATTGTAATGCAGCAAGAAGGGGATCCTGAGGTAGATTAATCAAACATTATAGAATGCCATATCTCCAAGTCCAGGGCCAGAAGAAGGCAAACTTACAATGAATTAACAGGTGTTATGTAATTAATGTACAGCTGTACCTATTTCATCTCAAGTGCTAGGATATCCCAGGAAGGACAGCACTGGGGCCAGAAGGAAACGCCCAAACAGAACCCTCCTCCTTTCTTTTTTTCTTTTTTTTTTGTCACTTTTCATGGCCTAGTGATATGTATAAAACAAGTGGTTGTAGAATGAAGAAGAAGTTGCGACTTCCAGACATGCATCACAACCAAGCTTTTGAGCTACTAATCTTCTCAGTATAGTGCACTTCTAACACATTATATTCAGTAGGTAAGGAGTATTGGGGGCAGTTTCTATCTTCCTATGCCTGGCAAATAGCTGTACTTCTGTGATTCTGCCTATATGTCTATGACTGTATTATTTTATAATATTTTGATAAAACATTGTAAAAGAACAATAGAAACAGCCACAGATGAGATCCTCAAATTGGACGCCGACAACATCCACCAGAAATTACAGGGGAGGCAGAGGCAGTCAGCAGTCAGCTGAAGCTCCTCATTGAGGTTTGTTTTTGCAAGGACAACCTCCCATGACTGAACTCTAGAAATCTCTTTCTTGCTGAGGGCATTGTTACGTCACACAATAAATCAAGTAACATCTCTTGTAAATGTTTGGCCATCTAGACTTTTTCAAGGACACAAAGCTTTTACACTTTTTTTTTTGTTTTGTTTTCTTCTTACTGCCCTTGCTGTCCCAGAACAAGGACATGCTATCTGTTGTCAGACATGATCTTTCAGGACATTTTACATAGCCATGTTCTGTCCTGAAGTGATGGGTCAGCAACCCTCCTTCAGAGCCCACTCTTAGTGAGCTCAAATGGCACAAGAAGATTTAGCAATCAACAAAATATACCACAACTGAGGTTATCCTTGATCCCTTTCTTTCACCTATTTAAGCATTCAAAAATCCGTCCAAACTAATAAGGTTTTCACCTGACATGTGGGGAAGAGTAATTTTTAAAAGAGATACTTTTAGCTTTAACATAAGGAGTGGCAGGTGGTACGGAAAGCAGCACAATGTGTCTTTCTGGTAGGATGGTTTTAGGAGTCTGACATTCCTGTAAGTCGACAAATAAATGGGATATAGATATTTTAAACTGTCAGATTGTATCAATGAATTCTTATGAAAACATTTGAAAGCATGCTGAGCTATTGTTATGTCACTCATTTGCATTAAATCTAAGAATTCATGTGGGAAGAATAAAATAAGGTTTACAAATAAAAATCAGCTTCAGTGAGTATCTGGGATTCCAGCTTAAATGTGGTACTCTTTCTAACTAGATTTATCTTTAGTGAAAAATTTGTCTTTTCCCCTAAACACAGAACACTAATTAACCTTTTTACACTACAACAAGAATAACTGGGCCAATGTAACAAATCAACTAAATAATCTTAATAATTTAAAAAGAAGAATGTGGAAAACTGTTAATATCCTTGTATAGCTAGAATTATAATTAAATGGTGACATTAATTAGTGTGCAAAATATGAGAAGGAATGAAATGCTATTAACTTTTTTTGTTAGTAAATTGGATGGCCTTTAAAAGTTATGACATCTGACTAGATCTCAGATTTGATGCATGTAAGGTAGAATTGAGCTATCTCTGCAGTTGCTTTTATAATAAATAGAAACTCATAAAATATAGTGGTTCATGGTGAAAATAAAATAATAAGCTAAGTCTGAATTTTTATAACATGGAAGGAAATGAAGCTAGAACATATTTCAATAATTACAAACTAGTCTATAATAAAGGACAACAAAGAGAGAAATTAAATAGACATCAATTACAGATGACCTGAAGGCAATAATCTCAAATGCTTCTAATTTGATTTCAGTGGTATTTTGAAAATTTACAAATGTAACTGGTTATATTGCAAGTGTTAAACCAAAAATAAAAAAAAAAGATTTGTTCTCAAATAAGTATTTGTAAACACATTAGTTTGCTTTTTAAAATTGCACTGAGTAAAATCAATTTTGAAGAAAGAAAGGAATTTTTACAATATTAAGAGATGTTTTATTTGTTTTGTTCTTACAAGAACAAAATAGTTATGTCTTCACAAATTATAAAGAAAAAATTTTCTTTTCTCAAAGCTCCAGAAGCTTGAAGATCTAAGATCAAAAGGAAGATACAGGTGCACTCACCTCTCAGGATGGAACTCAAGAATTATATCTTCCAGTGGGTTTTCTAAAATCTACTCAAATCTAATTAGTAGCATTTGCGATTATTTACTTCAGGACACCTGTAATTATTATCTACTTTTTTATTTCCCTCTTCATTGCTTTTAATTATTTTGTTCATTATTAAAATGTTTTCACTTTGTTTTCTATAATGATACTCAATTCAAATCCTGGTGACTATTTTATTCTCATGTGTCCTCATATGTCAGAGGGTCACAAGTCAGGCAAAGCAAGGCCTTACTGACACCTTGCTTCTATTATTGGGGGAAAGGCCCCAGTGAGCCTTTTTATACCTTATCTGTTAATATGACACACGGACTATCTATGAATTTGGGAGAGGATATGAACAGTCAATGACAGGTGGGAAAAGTAATAGTGGTAAACATAGAGGGTCATGGCTGCCTACAGAGTGCTCAGTCTTAGCTAGGATATTTCTACCATCCATTCTATGACTCCTGGGAAGAGAATCATGGAATACAGAACTGAAAGAACAGTGGTAAGAGGTATGAAATGCTGTCTTCTGGCCATGACATAGCCAATATAATAACAGCTTCATAACAGTAAAAGTTGTTTGCAATGGGCCTCTGTGGGATTATATGTGTCAATAGTCAAATATGCTAAACTACTGACTGACCACTGATGGACGCCAGGAGACAGGCAGATTTTGTCTTCAGTTAGTAGGCACTAATGATTTCCCCAGGTTCCCTTGGATAGCTCCTACACTATGGCCACACTGATTGTGCTGTGAGTCACAAAACAATGCAAAAAAAATTTCATTCATCATGTTTTCCTAGAGGAACAGAATCTAAAGAATGAATACATAGGGGGCTTATTCAGTTTATTAGAATGGCTTACAGGCTGTGGTCCAAATAGGCCAAGAATGACTGTATACCAATGGAAGGTCCAATAATCCATTAGTTATTCAGTCTCTAGGCTGATGACTCAGCTAGTTTTCAGTATACTCCAGAATCCCAAAGAAGCAGATCCTAATGCCTGTGAAGGAATGAACTTGCTAGCAAGAACAAGCAGGTGAGAAGATAGAGTTTCCTTCTCCGGTGTCCTGCATATAGACTGCCAACAGAAGGTGTGGTTCAGTTTAAAGATGAATATTCCTACCTCAAAAGATTAATTCCAGATATAGTCAAGGTGACATGCAAGAATGGCCATCACAGAAATAATGGGGAAGGTATTTTCAGGAAGAAAATGGTGACTAAAGGGTTCGGGTGACACAAAGAAGGAAGAAGTGACAGTAATTAAAATTTCTCTGTATGTGTAAATGTCAAAGAACAATTTTTTAGTACAAGTTACTTTTAAAAGAGTTCACAAATGTGTGTGTGTGTGGTACATATGTGTGTGGAGGCCAGAACCTAAATTGAGAAATCTACCTATATTTGTTTAATTTTGTTTATCCACATAGAGTTATTTACCAAATCGCCACCATTTTCTTTTGGCTCATTTGTCTAGCCATTGAACTCCATAGACCTATCTATCTCTACCTCCCAAGCAAAGAGATTACAGAGGAGTGTCATGCCTTACCAGATGAAGATATCAACTCAGATTCTCATAACTTGTAGAACAAGCACTTTGTCTAAATGAACCATCTCCTTGTCCCTGATTTCTCATTCTTTCCCATCACATATATAAATGACACCTCAAAAAAAAGTTGACACTTTTATAGGATTATCATTTCTTTTATTTCATGACAGCATATTCAGAAAAAAATTTCATTACTACTGAAGCATAATTTTTAAGACTGTATATTTTTCTAGGTTGGAGGAATTTTTCTCACTATCTTTAGTGTTTAATCCATTTTTTTATGTTTGAATTATTTCCAAAGAAAAGATTGGGTCTAATTTACATCTTTATCATCTGGGTAAGGTAATTTGTTTTTTCTTGACCTTCTGAGATTCATTACTTGAGTTTTGTTTTCTGTAATTTGGGAATGGCAAACCTTGTTCCTGACCCCCTTCCCCTCTCTCTTTATGCATGTCTGTGTTGTTATTTATTTACTTATTTTTGATTTCCTTGGTTTTGTTTGTCTGTTTGCTTGTCTGCTTTGCTGGCATTTACATAAATAGTGTTCTTTTGATGTCTTGGTTCTTGGTTTGATGCTAGGCACTGTTGTAGAACACTCACTCATTGTTCTACACATTTCTTCTGTCACATTCTTTCTGCTTATTCTGAAATTTTGACTATGCAGTTGAAGTCTGTTGGACTTGTCTCACATCCCTGACTGTCCTACTACAGGGTCTTGTCCACTTTTAGTTTTCAGTTTTGTAGGTCTCCATTAGACAATCTGAAACTCAGAAACTCATTTCCATCCTTGTCTGGTTTATTTATTAAGCCCAGCACAGTCTGGTACTTCTAATTTCTTCTCTCTTGGATTGTCATCCCTTTACTTACCTTTACCATCTGTGCTTGCATGCTCCCTTAGTCATGCATTACATCTTTTCTGTATTAATTATAGTTGCTTTTAAATGCTACTTACAGTGCCCATGCTTCATATGGTGTCTTTTTTTTTCCTGTTTCTTTGTGTGGTTTGTAATTACTTTTCCTTACAGCATAAATTAGGTATTGTTTAATGGAACTGATATAAACAGGCGTTGATTGATATAGTGGTAAGATCAGGGAAGGAGCACTAAGTAATCTCAATATTATGACTCTGTCATCTGGTACTGTTTAGACTCTGTAGTGCGAACCTCCAAGGGACTCCTTGGACTTGTTTCCTTTAAGTAGAAAAAAAGATGGTAAGTGTGATTCTGAGAAGGATCACTTATGCTTTTGGATACCTGGCAGGTTTGGCTGTGGTTAGTTTCTCTAGAGATTAACCATTGTTAAGAAGAGAGAATCCTGTATATTTTAAGTAACTCTTTCTTTCCTCTCTTTTGTGGTAAACAACTCGGGGCTTTGCTGCTGTTTTCCTGATATTAGCTGTCAGAACATGGTTAAACTTATGTAGATGAATCATGCAATATTGTGGAAGCACTATGCTGCGACCTCTTCCGAAGTTTTAATTAAGAATATACGCTATATACTGCATTGAACCTCAAGCAGTTTTCCAGTCTCAATCCAGGTTTTCTCTATTTCTTCAGTGACTCTTCCAGGCTTTTCTCTATTCAATGTACAATGAAGTATGGTTTTTCCAGTATCCTCAACGATCTAAAAGGAACTGTTACTTGTTAGCTACGCTCTGTTTATTACTTGTTACAACACAGTGAGACTTTCCATGCTTCCCAGTGTTCAGCTAATTTTAGTGTGGGAGGATTTGTTTCTAAAACATTAATATACATTCTAAAACAATAGATAGTCATATGTCTTCTTTCAGCTTCTTTATGACTAGATCAATTAGACTGGCATTAATGTATTATGAAACTATCCTAATTAGATCCATTTCACACATCTTTACCTTTACGTTTTAGGACTGTCTAATTCTTTCGGGTATTTAATGACAGACTGCAGGAAGATTAAGATAGATTAATATGCAACAGCTTGTGAACAATCCACAGTCTTTGGGGAAGTCTAACGAAAAATATTTACTTCTATAAAAATATATTTGTTAATTTTATTATCAAAATTTAAGTAATAAAATGAAATCATCTGGGCTGCTTCATAAGATGCAGACTCCTGGGATGTACAATTACATCTAGAGATGCAGCCTAGCACATCTTGATTGGAGTATAAGAATCTTTATTTAGAATATGATCAACACAAACTTAATTGATGTGGACACAGGTAACCTGTGAGCTTGGTTTCAGGAAATACCGTTAAAGTATCTCTTATATATATCCACATCTATTTGATAGTCTTTGAGGGCATGGTATTAGGAAACAGATGTTTTCTTTTTAAATTTAAAATATCACTTGTTTTAAAGACAGTCTTCCTTATGGACAAACAAGCTCTCTTTTATCATTTACATTTGGAATAATAATGAAGTTACTTCTAACAAAAATGAACATAAATGGTTATTTTTTGTATAAAAATTTTCTTTTATGTCATTCTGTAATGAAAATTTTGCCTCATGCTGAACCTTCCATTCCGTTTACACTGGGAGGCTCCAGCTGGTAGTTAAAACCTGTAATTATAGTCCCGGCAGCAAACAATGTTCAAATTCACTCCAGTCCTTACCAAACTCTAAATGTGAGCTCTGATTTCCCGTGGTTGCTTAGTTACATTTTCTGTTTGTCCAAATAAATCTGATTAAAATAATAAAATGTGAGTACGCTCACATAACAGCAGAGCAAGACCTTTGGCTATCTAGAGGCCCATGCTGTCCCTTGTTTATGTTCCAAACAAAAAGTTCAAATAAATTTTTATGTCTTTTTCAGTTGCAGCAGAGATATGTCAAGATCGAATATTTCTATTGTGGCCCCAAACACAATACCACCCATGCCCTTTGCATGTTTTGACTGTGCAGTATTGCACATCTTCTATCACAAGAGGCTTCAGAAAGAATAACTATTTCTTACTAGACTAAAGAACGAGGCACTGGAAATTAGGGAACTAATGACAATTCACATTACCTCTTGCAGCTAACAAATGTGCCAAAGCATGGTTGAAATGAACACTATTGCCATAGAGCTATTTTGAAAAATTATTCATGACTTACAAAGTTAATCCTTTTACCCAAAGTGATATTAACTAAGATCACTCAGGGTGGCATATGGGTTTTCTGGAGAATCCAAAACTATTTCTTTTTTTTTTTTAACCTTTCTTTTCTTTATTTTTTTTCCATACATTGTTTTGTTTTATTTTTTCCATTCAAGAACATAATTAAAGATAAAAAAAAATTTTTTTTTCCTTTCTTCCCCTTCTCCCGGTCCCCTCCCACTACCCCCCACCCCTCCTCCCTCCCCCTTCTTCCTTGAAAGAGGGCATGGTGCCCTGCCCTTTTGGAAGTCCAAGGCCCACCCCCATCCCTCCTGGCCTAGGAAGGAGTGCATTCAAAAAGACTCGGTTCTCAAAAAGTTAATACATGCAGAAGAGATAGGTCCTGGTGTCATTGTTTGTGGGTTCTCCATCTGCCAACTTTCGCCGCCACATTCAGAGAGTCTGGTTTGATCATATGCTCATT